>OX382324.1:1942185-2158531 GCA_947507615.1 Hemithea aestivaria | reverse complement strand
ACTCGAAATTGCTTTGAAACTACTATAACGTTGTACCTATTAGCGTCGCTTTCGCAAATTCTGAGAATGTGAATTGGTTCTTAGCTCAAGTTCTTAGTTTAGAATCAACTTTACTGTTTTCTATGACTAACTTGGTTATTGCTATAGTTATTAATATATTCGTATTCTAATGACTGCTATTTATCTGGAACTTCACAATTAAGACTAGCATCAAAGGTATCGGTGCTGGTTAATTGTTCTGTTAACTTTACATGATGGAAGTTATGTCTTTCTCCCTTATCTTCCAGTAGCTGAACTACTGTTTTAACGAGTATTCTAAATGCGATGAAATGAGAAAGGTCAGTGGCCTTGTCCGGTTACTATAATTAGCTCTTTGTTTATGCTGTCTGAAAACTGAATAGAGATGAAATAGGTACACCAGAACTCGTGTCATACCTAGATAGAAAAATGAACTTTTTCGTAGTAGGTAGTTATAGGACAACATCAAATCAAAACATTACAATAGTAATCTAGCGGGTAATCTTAGAGGGTTGAGGTTAGTAAAGCGGCAATTTGTGTGTTTTTTCTAAATATTCGAGTCTAAAAAGGATAGTGACTGATTGGCTGATCTACAACCGCAAAGTCTAAGTAATCTATAAATGATTCGAGAGTTGAAAATAATAGGTATTGGTCATAGATACCTACCTACTTCAAATATTTTAAACATTCTACAATTTGGATACTTACTTTTCATTATGTTTAAAAAAATATCAAAGATCTAAATTTCCCATTTCCAAGCGCCATGCGGTGCAGGAACATTAGGAAGTTTATGTGTCTAGTCGCACCCTCCAGACGCTACGTTCTGTCTCTATGTGTACCTATCCATTTACCTATCTACCTCTAGTATATTAAAGATAATGCCTCTCCTAATTAAAGGTACGCCTGTTAGCTAGTTAGCTTATCTTTAGACCTTCGAGTGATCTGTAGTGCTGTTTGGAGGGCGTTGAAAGGTTCCGTTTCATGTATGCGCTGATGATACTGATATGATGCTTGAGTGATAAAGTTACTATTATATTACTCGACGTTAGAGCCATAGGGTCAGATGTCCGATTCCTTCAACAATTGACACCGGACCTTATGTTTCACCTATGAGGTCCGAAGTCGATTGCCGAAAAAAATCAGACATCTGACCCATGGCTCTGATGTCAATTTTGGTGTTACGTGTACTCGTACATGAAATATTCAGAATTATTACTGTTAGGGTTAGGTCACTATATTTGTTATACTATACCATATCATGCTAATATTGCGATAGGAATTCCCTTAAAAACATGAGTGCCAGAGTGCCAGCATTGTGCAATGCACTGCATTCCAGGGTCTAAACTACATATTTCAGTCCAATAGGTTCTCCCGTTTAGGCGTGAAGAGGTAACAAAAACTTCCACACAAACATACAACCTCTTGCATTTATAATTTTTGATGGAGGGCGAATAGGGGGGAAATAACTTAATAATAATAGGGGGTATACTCCATAAAGCTCTGCGGTTTATTAGTATTGGTATTTTCAGTTAGTAACACAATTGTTGTAATATGCCTAGAGGTTACACTTTATCAGTCCTCTTTAAATACCAAACGTTTTCAGCTTCAAACTGTTCAAACAGAGATAGAAATGCAATGCAAATAACAGTCTTTATAGAAAGTGCTCATTTGCAACGATATTACCTATAGAAACAGTTAAGATTTTCCTTGAATTACACAGGGAAAATGGAAATGCACACTCATATTTATGGTTACTGGTTACATGTAATATGTTGTATGTGTGTCGTGAAATCACATCTGTCCTCAACAACGAGTTCTTAGCCTAGGGAGAAGATACGCGGACTTATTTCTATGTGAATAATACTGGCATTCTGGCGGGGGGAGAGGCAACGCACACTAATACAACGATTCCACACTAATGAATTTTCAGTCATGTCGCTACGAACGCTTACGTCAAAATTATCCAACACTACCATAAATACACGCACACGAACATAATACACACACAGAAACCGCTTGCATGTGCACTAGATGACGCACATTTTACGTTAACAACGGTAGTGCTTGAAATTATCGATACTCACTATCGATACTTTGGTCAAAATATTATTGCATATTATGACGGAAGGTTATAAGAGGTAGGTATAATTAGGTATTTTTCGTAATCTTATATTAGGTTAAATCAGTTAAAAAAATATTTGGCTGAACTAGTGAACCAAATAAACGCGTATCTTGTTATTAAAATTTATGTTGTACTACCTGCGCCCAGCGGTTTTACCCGCAGTACTTATGTAGCCTATATGTTATTCCAGGGTCTAAGCTATCTCAATACAAAATTTCAGCTGCTTTTTACACATAAAAGTGTTATCAGTGTTAGGTATATATTGAAAAACAGCAAGAGAATCAATTTCGAAAGAAAAAAAATCTCAAAAAACGCAACGAGTTCTTAGCCTAGGGAGAAGATACGCGGACTAATTTCTATGTGAAAAATGCTGGCATCCCTGGCGGGGGGAGAGGCAACTAACTAATATAACGTTTCCACACTAATGAATTTTCAATAATGTCGCTACGAACGCTTACGTCAAAATTATCCAACATTACCATAAATACACGCACACGAATATAATACACACACAGAAACAGCCTGCATGTGCACTAAAGATCATTCACAGTTATTTTACCTCTAGCCTTTACGTTGGCTAGCCTGAAAATTATGTTGCCATGTCACGTTAGTATTGACTTCCCCATTTTAACCCCCAACGCAAAAACGACGAGGTGTTATAAGTTTGACGTGTCTGTCTGTCTGTGTGTGTGTGTGTTTGGTGGAAATCGGTCCAAGATGGCCGCCGCTACAAAATGGCGGATTACTTTTTTCTTTCACAACTCCCTCAATATGGATACTAAATGAAAGGGCTTAATAAGTAAAATACAGCCTACTATATAAAATTTAAAATCCAAGATGGCCGCCATTAAAAATGGTGAATTGTGTATTACGTTTGGGGCGGGGGTTTTTTAATTTTTTTATTTAATTCACTTGTATTATTTTACAGTGCTGTAGGTAGGTAGGTACTTACATGAAATTCCTGTTTCGAACCTACCTAATATTTTATATCATATTGATAGTTCGCAGTTACCACTTGTTCATGTGTTAACCATCCGATATTTTTATAGATAAATTCATTCTCTTCATAGGAAATTGAGTTTATGGGCATTGGTAAAGCTTGGGATTATAATAATAATTATTAAAACAACGAGTACAAGTGACCTTATCAAGTACAAAAAGTAACGTTTTAACAAAAAACCGGTCAAGTACGAGTAGGACTCGAGCACCGAGGGTTCCGTATAAACCTACGGCTTTCTACGGAACCCTAAGGAAAAGTGGGTATAATATTATATACTGTAGGTTTTGATTCCCTTGCGAGTACTTGCGAGTTTGAAAATATGCGGCTAAAATTGCTGTTTCTTTTGATTGCGTTGACAAAAATGTTTGATTTTTTTACAGCTTAAATGTTATTATAAAGCTGAATATTTGGTATGAATTTCAATTTAATACCTGTACGCGTTCTTGAGGAAAGGGATAGTAAATACAAAATTATTAAAAATATTTTTTATATGATGTAACTAAAAATTTACAGTTTTCGCAATTTTTCCTGTGCCTGTGATTTAAGACGTTGCTGCAAACCAAATTTCAAGATTCTGAGTTAACGGCAAGTACCCTGTAGGTTTTGATTCCCTTGAGAGTAGTCGCGAGTTAAAAAATACGGCTAAAATTGCTGTTTCTTTTGAATGCGTTGAGATAGAGGTTTGATTTTATTACAGTTTAAAGGTATTATAGACCTTAGTATTTGATATAAATTTCAGTTTAATACCTGCACGCGTTCATGAGAAATAAGGTAGTAAGTATGAAATTATTAAAAATATTTTTTTATATGATGTAACTAAAAATGTACAATTTTCGCAATTTTTCCTTTATTTGTGCTCTAAGAAATTGCTTTTTACCAAATTTCAAGATTCTACGTTCACGGCAAGTACCCTGTAGGTTTTGGTTTTTTGAGAGTAGTTGCGTGTTTAAAATTTCGGCTAAAATTGCTGTTTCTTTTGAATGCGTTAACATAGAGGTTTGATTTTATTACAGTTTAAAGGTATTATAGACCTTAGTATTTTAGTATTTGATATGAATTTCAATTTAATACGTTTACGTGTTCATGAAAAAAGGGGTAGTAGGTATAAAATTATTCAAAATATTTTTTTCATATGATGAAAATAAAAATGTATGATTTTCGCAATTTTTCCTTTATCTGTACTCTAAGGAGATGCTTCGTGTCAAATTTCAAGATTCTGAGTTCACGGAAAGTGCCCCGTAGGTTTTGATTTATTTGGTAATGTCGAAAATTTGTTGAAATTTGCGACATATTCGACTATATCTTTTGATTGCGTTGGCCTAGAAGTTTGAATTTTTCACAGCTCTAAGAGGCAATGGACCTTAGTATTTCCTATAAATTTCAGCTTGTTACCTCCACGCGTTCCTGAGAAAAAGGGTCTTGACAGACAGACGGACGGACGGACAACAAAGTGATCCTATAAGGGTTCCGTTTTTTCCTTTTGAGGTACGGAACCCTAAAAAAGTGCAAGCATTTTTGAGCCTTTCATACCATACAATGTCCCTACACTATTAACTTTAAGTTTTAGATTTTGATAAGATTTCTACTAAAAAGTCGATATCGATATTCTTTTTGTCTCGACATGTCCCAACTTGGTTTTTGTTCCAGTGTGGCCATTGTATAACTTTCTTTAAATTACCTTTTTTTGAGCGTAATAAATATTAATTTATAATAAAATATTCAATTAAAAAAAAAGTCTAAAGAAAATTAGAAAAAAATTTCAAGTAGGTATGTACCTAAAAGAAAAAGGTGTAAGAAAAATGTAATGTATTTAATTTTTAATACTAAATTGAAGAATTTTGCAAAGGCAGTTTTTGAGAAAAATATATTATTGAACGTTTTTTAGTATCAAGCATCAGGGACCTACGCTACGATTGTTTTGAAATCATTTATGTGAAAATCGCTAGATTGGTTGTCTCTTTTCCTTTTTGAACATAGGGTGGATAGTGTTTGGGACTGGCCGACCCGCGGTTTCACTTTATGTTTTGATTTGTTATTATAACCTAGTACCTACTCTCAGATATATTTATATAGATTTTGAGATATCCAGGCTGGTTATTTATACATGTTAATAATTAGGAATATGAGTGTTTTTGTTTAAATGTGTATAATAATATGAATACCTACTGGTTTTTAGTATTACAATAACGGACGTAAAATAGACGTTGATAATATTATATAACTAATCATACGTAAAATTTACCCCAAGTTAGGTCTTGCATGATTTAGTGGCAACACATAGTAATTTTTAGTATTTTGCTTATTTTTTGTATTTTTAGTTGATATTTCGACAAAATTATGGTTAAATATGGAAAGTAACATGATCCTCTTGTAAATTAAATGTTTTCTCATCGCGTTTTGCACCATAAAACGCTACAATTGGCCAATTTCTGCTCACGACTTTCCCTGTTGCGGTCGTTTGCTGAATGACGCGTTAGTGTCACAACTAGTTTTAATAAACAAGCCGGATTGGGAATGAGTGCTTTGTATGTGTGTGTTGGCAGCGGGGGTCGCCTAGTGGTTGCTCATCCAGTTTGGCTAATTCATCCGAGGTCCTCAATATGTTAAAATCAGATAGGTATTGGTTTATATTCAATGGTTTTCCTTCTTCGTACATTTTTGGGACCCGATTGTCAAATAATTGTGTTAGTAGTTTTTGCAACTTTAAAAGTTGCATCTTCATCTGCATTATAAAGTAAAAAAAAATAACTCGAAGAGATAATTTGCCTGTATATTCTCCCATTCCCCACCTTCTTTCCATCTAAACAATCCATTCTAAGAAGAAACCATCACAATTCCAGGACGGATACACTCGGCGGTGGTGTCGGGCGTCAACCTGGAGACGCGGTCGGTGACGGTGGAGTGGTATGAGCGCGGCGAGACCAAAGGCAAGGAGGTGGAGATCGATGCCATCCTGGCGCTCAACCCGGAGCTGGTGGTGCCGCGACACCACACGCCGCACCTCCAGCCCATGCCGAACAAACTCGCCAGGGTAAGAAACGTTTCGTTAACTACTTGATGATGATTTAAACCCTGGTCTTTTGGAACCTTTAGGAGGACCTTGGTCGTTTAAGAGAATCTCGAGTATTCCTAAGCTAAATCTTGCGTTCTTGAAGAGTCTAATAAGATCTTTTTATGTTGGTTGGATTTGTGATTTAACCAAACTTTCATGTCTTGTTAATAAATTGTGTAGGTTTCGTTCATTGTGAAAACTAAATTTGAGTGAAATAACGCAAAATTTCGCTTAATTTGACTTGACCCCGAGATAGTTGTGCCCTATATTGTGAATGCAAGATGTTCTTGACAAGCATGATTAACTTCATCCGAGTCAACGACATTCTCTCGCCTTGTAGTAAAACAATCTTCCAATCTAAACCTCATCCGTTACTACTAAGGTCGTAATAACGCTGAGATTATTTGATATAACTATTTAATAACTAACGGTTTTATTTCATTCGCTTCGTAACAGTGCGTGTACTAATCACTAACATTTTGTAACACTGAATAATGTTTAACAACCGATGAATAATCATGTAACCAATACATTCGTATCGAACGCCGCGCTTTCATTGAACACTCCTAATTAGCATTTGCCGCGGTAACTCCATTAAAATGAGTGCAGCAATAAAACCTCTGCAGTTCCCCGTTAAGGTCAGAGTGGACTCGTGGAAAGCTGCAGTCGGGGCTTGCTCGCTTTCGCTATTAATAGTTTTGCTGTTCTGTTCGATTACTTGCTCCGCGATAAAAATCGAACGGAAGCTCGAGTTGTATCGATTAGCGAGGCGTCCGGAGCTCGTACCAACCGGCGACCACTCTCATTGTTTGGGTCGTGAAGAACCAGTTGCTAATCCACACTACACTACACCACGCCACAGTTGTACTCTAATATTCGCGGCATGCGAGTGTGTGCTTCGCTAATGAGGCCCGCGCAGAAACATTCATCCCTTGGTAACGCTGTGTCTCTGACTATGTCATCCGATCGAGGTTTCATTTAGCTAATTGTGATATCGTGAAGAGGAAGCGTTATAGAAACGACACTGCGGGTCCCACCGATGATGCTTGTGTAGCAGGAAAAAATGTAGAAAATGTTCCCATACATCATCAGCTGGCAGGTGATCATTTGCAGCATCCTCCAGTAGCGGTCACCGCTTGATGATTAGTAATTATAACCAATTGCACCGTTACCAAGGCAACCGTCCGCTATTAGCGCACGCTAAATAACACGTAGTCGTACCTAGTATTACACTTTAAATAGCAGTTAGTGACTCTCAGGAGTAGCCTGACGATGTTTACCACCGAGTGATAGTTGCGTGCCATTAACCAGTGACCGCCGTTCGATGTGAAGATGATTGATGGTCGCGGGACGACCTTACAACTCATAATTTGGGGTAGGTACGCCTGACGTACGTTTGACAACGGCGGTCGCATCGATTTTTCACACTCGACCATGCTCACATTCCAGTTTCACTTTTAACCCGCGGTAGACCATTAGGGGAACACTTTCGCAATATTATTTTTGTTTAACAAAATGACAGAGTGGGATGAAGAAGCGACGGATGTTCCAGTAAGTGTAGCACCGTGTTATGTTGTGTATGATCGGCACGTGATTGTTTGGCATGTCGCGGAAGGACCCGTCGGGCTCGTCGTCGGACGAGGGCGGGTTCGGGCGCGAGGGCGCCGACACCGACGCCGCCGCCGACTCCGGACACACGCTGCCCGTGCGCAACTCACGATCGGTACAGTCCACGCACCTTACTCTATCCACCATCATTGCACGAGAGGCGTCCGCTCCGTCGCACGCCGCACACCATGTTTTGTTCCTTCACTTTCGATTCCGTTGCTCCACGATCTATGATTTGCACACGAACGGCTTGTTATGGTGTTTTGTTACATTTACGGATTGTGTTTTTGTGACGCTCGTCGAGAACTCTCCCTCGAGAAGGCGATTCGATTCGCCGATCGAGTTGACACTCACAAAAACACGCTCCAGTTTCTGTGTTTGTGTAAATAGTTTGTGATGATTTGGTTTCTTTGTGTTTGTACAAATTAAATGTAACCTGTTTGTTATCACGTTTACAATTAAGTCTTATTTAGGAATCGATGACATCACCGCCAGGCCAGTGATTCATCTTCCCACGCTAGTGTCAACTTTGTCGATGGACAATTTTAACGGAAATTTTCATACACTCAATTGCACACTAAGTTTGAGAACAATCGAATCAGCTTTGGCTTTTGTGGCAACATTTTATGTTCATACTCCATTTCTTAAAATAAGGACTTGATGCTTTCATGGAGTTGTTAATTCGTATCATGTGTGGTTTTGTTGTTATTGTGATGTTATGGTGACGCATCATAACAATAACGCTATTAATTATTTTGTTGCAAGTATACAGTATAAAGCCGCCATTATAATTGTTATCGTCGTAGATTAAGAACATAAGGAATGTATTTATCGCATAAGATGCTGTAAACGTGTCCATAATGCCTGCATTGAACTTGGTGTAAATAGTATGAATTATGAATCACTCTAGACTAGACCAATGGACACTCAGTTATGTAAATATATCTATAAATATACATAATATACCTATTGTAAACCACTTTCAGATAGAGATATAAAGGTATGTTAATGTGACGAGACGACTCAAACTGTTGTCTTGGTCATCTATATCAAGGAGATATGTACTATAAATGCTTTAATTATGAAATGCATTGATTTTCAAATACATCTGTTGTGCTCCTTAAGACACGCCAAATTCTTTCATGGGTGTTGTAAGAAGCATGCTCTGGACTCTGGACGGGTAATCTTCGAACCTTTAAATATTCCTTCAATATAGTACTACAGCATATACCTTGCTGAAGTTCCTTGCCAAGACTTATCTCGAAGAGCCTCCAAGAATGATCCCATTTTCACGCCCGCATTTGTAAAGGTCCTACATAATATAAAAACTTCCGTGCATTCAAGTAATTCACAAATTACCAACTTTAACAATGCTATTATGTTTTGAATCGCTTAATTTCAACGGTTACGCGATTGTAGTGACATCTATCGCACAGGTAGGTATACAGCAAGGTCGAATTGTCAATAGATGGCAGTGAAGTTATTATTTTTACGTATAAAATATGGACGGTTTCCTATAGCCGTAATAGTTAATAGCTATGCAACATGCAAGCAATTTACATATAAATTAATTTATTTTATATCCGTAAAAGTATTAGCACCCAGACTTATGTGATGAATTTTTTTAACGAAAAATGTCTTAATTCAATGAAATTAATAGCCCTTGTACTTGTATTCGAAGAAAACATTTCAGCTGAAACGAGTAGAAAGTTTTAATTTCGCAAAATGTAATTTCAAGTTTTTAAACTTTATAAACCTGGACGTAATTTCCAGACATCAAAAAGAGAAGCTGTTAAATGCCCCTAGACATCTTTTCCTTAGGCTAAACCTTTTTGTTAAATGCCCTTAATGGTTTGAGCTAACGTAGCGTAGAGAGAATTCAGCCCATTCAGGCCCAGTCGTTCGGAAGAGATACGGAGTAAATGGCTTACCAACTGTTAATTGCTTTGGTTACTTAGTTATAGATATTAGTTAGGACTTTGGAAATTAATTGTGTTAGTTACAGGTAGGGAGTAGTTGGTAAAATTTATGCCGAACAATGGGTAATCGAGTGCAAATTAAAGTTACCTGGCTCCTAACTTCTATGGTAAGGTTTGCAATTTAAAAGTGGCAGTGACATCTGTCTCCATGTGTAACTTTGTTCAAATTACAGTCAAATTAGTCCATTAAATGTTAGGTAGGTGTACTTGTTCTTACGCTGAATTTCAACAGAAAGTAAGCGACTTTCTCTCTCGATTCCTCGAAGTCGTCAAAATTTACATAATATTTGAGGATGGTACATAGCGAAAAGTTTATATTCTTATAACAAAAAAGTTTGACGTGAGGTGCCAACAAGACTGAATGTCATATAAAATATCGTCAATAAATCTAAAAAAAATCTTAGATAAAAAAAAATCGAATTAAATTAAGGAAAGATGTTATAGTAATTCCAAATAAGCTATAACTCACATAAGAGCCGGACGCTCTCCATCAAACAGCGAATGCATCCTGCGGCAGAAGTTTTCCACTAAGGAAATATGGAATTACTGTACTCCATATTATAACCTACCTAGTTCTGCAGTTAGTGAAAGGGTGAGGCGTGTTTACGAGGATCGACCTGATTAGCTTCAGAAGGACAGTAAAAAGTATTGATCAAGTGTTCGGAAGCTTTCGAAGTAAGTCTTGGATTTCTTTGCGAATCACGTTTTCTCTTATATCTAAGCGCTTAGGGTTCTTATTAAAATAGTAGATAATCGAGGAGATAGGGTAAAAGCCATTTTCAGGAGATGATACTTGTTACATCCTCATTACAACCTCATCTACAGTCACACCTCATTTTATATTCATAGACATTTCACGTCATCCTGATATATTTTAAAATATTTTGATAACGTCTTGTCAAGATTCATTCTAAATAAAAAGCTAACATGAAAGTATATTTTATTTGAAATATTGTGAATTTATTTCATTGGCGACGAGAATTAAAAAAAAATATGAACGAAGATCAATTCAATTTATTTTTACGTGCCCAACAGGCACAGCAACAGAATATTTCACAAATTTTGCAACTCTTAGTCCAAAATGTCAGAACGGACACAACAAGGCGTGATGGAACACCAACACCAACTAATACAACACAAGAGAAAATACTCCTCATGAAGAACTTTAATTTAGAAAAATTTAACAAAGACGAACACAATATTGAGGATTACATCGATTTTTTTGATAACAAATGTAAAATTATTAACATAACAGACGACGCTGTAAAAAAAGACATCATAATCAACGCATTAACACCAGAAACGTTTAGAGAAATTAAAATAGCATTGACACCAAATTTTGAAAATAGCACATTTACAGATATACGTATAAAACTGCTGGATTTATTCAGAATTAAAAAAACGAGATATCGCGCATTAACAGAGTTTTGGAATAGTACCAGAGAAACCACAGAAACTATGGAACATTACGCAAATCGGTTAAAAAACATAAGTAGAGAGTGTGGTTATGAAGACGAGCTTCTAGAACGACAATTACGTGATCGATTTGCAACAGGACTTAACCATACTGATTTGGAAACAGATTTAAAACAAAGATGGCCCGAATTGAAAGAGTTGGAGAATGGAAAATATCGTGAGGTAACATTCAGAGAAATTTTCGCAGTGGCTCAATCAAGAGAACAGGCCGAACAGGACACACCGGGCTCTAGTGTACAACGTATCAAACAGAAACATAAAACAAACCAGCACAACAATAAAACAAACCAACATAGAACCCAACGTAAATTACTACCAAAACAATGTTTGCGATGTGGCAAAAAGGAAAAACACGATATATCCAATTGTGCCGCAGTACAACACACTTGTAGCGAATGTAATGTGAAGGGACATTTCGAAAGCTGCTGTATTAAAAGCGGACGTGCTTATATAACATCAACAAAAAATAGTTACCATAAACCGACATTGCAAAATATTGCATACAAATCTACGTCTAACTCTGCAAATGACACCTCAGATAGTGATGATGACGAAGAACAAATATTTAGCGTTACAAATTCTCAAAACAAAGATTGTAAAAAAATTGACGTAACGATCAACGGTGTTAAATGTACAATGGACTGGGATCCTGGTTCTACATATTCGATTATCAACACTGCCATGTGGAAGAAAATTGGATCACCCATGTTAACTAAAGCACCTAGGTTAAAAGCCTACGGCAATAACAAACTGAAAACAAAGGGACTTACAGATGTCACCATAGGAATTGATAAACAACAGAAAATATTACCTGTAGTGGTAATGAAAGATGCTAACCCAATGCTATTCGGTCTCCATTGGAGTGAAAGTTTTGAGATGGCCTTTCCGAAACCAGTATATTCTGTCAAGACCACTACACCAGCAACATTGAAACGAGTACTTAACAAACACAGTCAACTATTTGATGGAAAACTTGGAAAGGTTAAAAATTATCTAGTCAACATACATATTCAAGCAAATGCTAAGCCAGTACACCTTCCTGCTAGACCAATCAAATTTAGCATGAGGAAGAATGTTGAAAGGGAACTTGATCGATTAGTAGAGACTGGTATAATACATAAAGTGGATCCAAACACAACACCTGTCGAGTGGGCAACACCTACTGTTAATGTTTTAAAACCTAACGGAGAAATAAGAATCTGCGGAGACTACAGTACAACTTTAAATCCTGTATTAACCAAACACTTACACCCGGTACCTATTTTCGATCATCTTCGACAAAAATTAGCAAATGGAGAGTATTTTTCGAAAATTGACTTGAAAGATGCGTACTTACAATTTGAAATAGCTCCAGAATCACGAAAATTTTTAGTAATATCAACACACAAGGGCTATTTTCAATATAATAGAATGCCCTTTGGAATTTCAACAGCACCATCTATATTTCAACATTACCTCGATCAATTACTTGGGGATATGCCCAACGTAGCTATATATTTTGACGATATTGCAATTACAGGAACAAATTTAGACGAACATTTGAACACTTTATCGACTGTTCTGGACCGGTTACTAAAAGCTGGTTTGAAAGTAAATCTAAAGAAGTGCAGTTTCTTAGAGAAGGAAATTGAATATCTTGGTCATACAATTGATAGAAATGGTGTACGTCCAACAAAAGGAAGATAGACGTAGACGCAATAACTAAGGCCCCGCAGCCTACCAGTGTAAAAGAATTGAGATCATTCTTGGGACTTGTGAACTTTTACGAACGTTTTATACCGCATCTTCACGGTCTGTGTGCAGATCTACATGGAATGACTAGCGGAAAACAAAAATGGCATTGGACAGATCACGAAACAGTAATTTTTGAGAAAACCAAAACAAGTATTGCTAAAACGAGACCTTTAATAGCATATGATGAGAATCGTCCCTTGTTTCTAGCGTGCGATGCATCCGAAAAAGGAGTAGGTGCAGTACTATTTCACAAAGAAAAAAACGTCGAGCAACCTATCGCTTTTGCGTCCAGAAAATTACGAACGGCAGAAAGCAAATATTCTGTTATTGACCGCGAAGCTTTAGCTATCATGTTTGGTATTAAAAAATTCGATAATTACCTGAGAGGAGCAAAATTTACATTAGTCACAGACCACAAGCCGTTAATACACTTATTAGGCGCACAACGAAATTTGCCGAAACTCGTAAATAACAGACTAGTGAGATGGGCACTTCTAATTGGCAGTTACAATTACAACATTCTTTACCAAAAAGGGGAAAACAATATATTGGCTGACTGTTTGTCCAGATTGCCAAACCCGGAAACACGACCATCGAAAGAGGAATCCACTGTTCAAAATGTTACAACAAAACTCTTGGAGAATACGCTATCTGACTTACAATTGTCACAGAAGAAAATTAGTGAAGAAACATCTAAAGACCCTTTATTAACACGCGTACGCAACTGTTTGAAAACCGGCTGGAGAGACCTTGAGTATGAGCAAGACATGAAACATTATTACAGAAAACGTTCTGAACTATCCATTGAAAACAATATCATCATGTGGCAGGGTAGAATGATCATACCCGTTACACTTCGGAAACTTGTTCTTACATATCTTCACAGAGGCCATCCCGGAATATCTGCAATGAGAGCCCTTTCCCGTTTTTACGTCTGGTGGCCAACCATGGATGAAGATATTGACTGTTTCGTAAAACGATGTACAAGGTGTCAAGAAAATCGCCCATCTAATCCTGATCTACCAATTTTCTCTTGGTCCATTCCAGAACAGGTTTGGGATCGAATCCATATCGACTTTGCAGGCCCGTTTGAGAACACGTATTGGTTAGTTTTGTGCGATGCACTATCAAAGTGGATCGAAATAAGACCGATGGAAAACATAACCTCAAATAAACTATGTTCTGTTTTGAACGATATCTTTTGCACATTTGGATTACCACGCATGATAGTTTCTGATAACGGCCCACAACTAACATCGTACGAATTCCAAAATTATTGTAAATCTCAAGGTATTTCGCACATCACATCATCCCCTTATCATCCACGAACGAACGGTCTGGCGGAGAGACTTGTGAGAACTTTTAAATCACGATTGAGGACAAGAGACCCGAAACATATGAAACAACGATTATCGGAATTTCTATTCACATATAGAAACACCCCTCACACATCAACTGGAAAGTCACCGTCACAAATGATGTTTGGTAGACAACTGAACTGCCTATTATCCAACATCAGACCAAACAAGATACAGGAACTACAGCGCAAACAGGTCAAAGCAAATATCACCACTGCATCAACACCCGACTTCCAAATCGGACAAAACGTATACGTGAAGACTAAGGAGGAAACAAGATGGCAACCGGCTACTATAGCTGCAAGAAAGCACAAATATTCTTACGTGATCACCACAGCCCAAGGACTCTCTAAAAGAAGACATGCGGATCAAATCAGACCACGCTTGTCATCGTCACCGTCATCAAGCACCCCTTCTACTCACTCACCAAACACTAACTCTCCTCAAACAATTCATACCCATGAACCGTCTTCATCTCACACTCCATCTTCCCAGTCACCTGCGCTAAACACTAATTCACCACAAACACCTTATGCAAACACATCAGTGACAACTCCGACATCATCTCCATCCTTTCAGACTCCCATTGCTATTCCAGCACCACAACCACACCTTCGCAGAAGTCAACGCCAATGCCGACCTCCTCGACGTCTGATCGACGAGATTTAGGTGGGGAGAAATGTTACATCCTCATTACAACCTCATCTACAGTCACACCTCATTTTATATTCATAGACATTTCACGTCATCCTGATATATTTTAAAATATTTTGATAACGTCTTGTCAAGATTCATTCTAAATAAAAAGCTAACATGAAAGTATATTTTATTTGAAATATTGTGAATTTATTTCAATACTAAGGAACGAAGCTAAAATTGTGGTATCCACATTTTTATGTTTCAATAGTAGTAGGTATTTTTCTAATTCCGACTAATAGACCATACCAAAAAAGAGAAGTTCCGGGACAAGGTTTAGTATAATTTTAAGTAATTTACTAGCAGCCTAGAAAATGTTATGCGTTAGGATATAAGAAGAAATTCATAAAGCAATGAACAAAATAATCATAACTATAAAATCAAAAGTGTCTTATGAAGAATTTGAAGCTGATGGTGGATTTTCTATTGAGAGCTATTTTTAACATTTCAAATAGTTATGTTAAGTTTAAATCCCGTTTTAATAGTACCGCCAGATGGCAGAGCCGTATAAACAGCAATAAAACTAAATCAGATTACATCGTCAAAGTCGGAAACGGTTCATCAAAGTGCAATTCCATCGCGCGGTCCGTTGCAATAAATAAGGAAATAAACACTACTCTTGTGCCCTAGATGTTAGAACTAAATGTACACATCCTACGATCATCTTAGTACATTTTTCGTGGGAAAATGTTTTGGGAATAAACATTGAGCCAAAAAGGCCGATGCGAGCAAACTTATGTCAGCCGAAAATCTACCGTGTTTCGGCACGTAAAAATGTGTGGGTCAGGTAGTTTCCTATGATATATTTAAGAGCAGACATTAGGTCATGTTGCAGGCCTTGCAGGAATGATGGCGACCTGAAGTTACAAAAGGGAGTTTGGCCACACAATAAATCTACTGTTCTATCACTATTCTAAGATTGTAGTATGTAATGGGTGGAAGGAAATAAGGGATGGAACAGGTTTTGGGTTTATGGGACAAATTTATCATCGTAATAATAATACACTAGTCATTAAGGGTTTGGTGATTAGTAGATAAGATTTTGTGTCACCCACATCGGACAACGATTATAATAATCAATTTTTGTGATAGAAACCCTGTAGAGTGTAAAGTACAAGCTTTCACGAAACCCTCTAATTTCACGTCTCTCTAAGTACTAGAAACTTCTTTACTGTAACACCTATATGGTGCACCCTATCACACTCTTCGGGTTTGTTATACTTTGTAGGTCACAAAGCTATATGAGTTTTGTATTGTTGTCCTATAAAGGTATCCATTTGATGATTCCCCTTAACGTCCTTGATCTTATTATGGAATTGAACAGATTTTATTGTCATGTCTTACTGCTTGCTTTATCATTCAAAAACAAATAATTTTCTTTTTTCTACCTTTATAGGACTACGTAGGTTAATGTATAGTAGCGATTGTAATTTAGTTCCTATATATCCTACGCTTCTTCTTTTTGATTTAAGCCTTACTATCCGCTTATGACAGTGGTCTAATTATATTTTCTTTTTTAGGATATGACGCGGCAATCTATACCAGTGGCGACAAAAGGTGAGCAGTTTGAATTATTTTTGTTTATGGTATGTCGGTTGACTCAAAATTAAGAAAACTGATGAAAGTTTATATTTAGTGACAACGTAGTTCTTCCATGAATCACACACGACGTTCTTATCCTTTGCGCGAAATATGATACTGATTTGAGTTTCCATTTCGTATTGTAGTCGTGACGAATCCGGAGTCGTATATTACGGTTTCTGCCTGATACGAAATTACCGATATCTAAGTAAGAAAACGATATTGCAAGTTCGGTGTTTCAAGGCATTTTTTTTCAAAACATAATGTTTTAAATGCCAACCTTAAACTTCGTATGATGCTCTAGCGAACGTAAAGCTCTAGCAAAGGTATTCAATTTGATCTTTAAATTAATTATTGTACCTATTGCATTTGTTTCTCCAAGGCTTAGATCTTAGAGCATCTCACACATTTTTTAAACAAAGTCCTTCATAGTACAAAGTACATCATAGTATTATAGAGGTACAGTACATTAAATAAACAAAAGTATTGTCCTAATGATCTCACATTGCCCTAACGGTGGCAGCAATCATAATGACGATCTGAGTGAAGCTGTCGTCACCCGAGTCTTTGTTCTCGGAGCTTTTTACTTCTATTTTAATTTTATGATTCGTTTTAGGTGCCACTACTCGCTACTGTGCCCCTTTGTAGATATTTTGTATTTGGGACACATGATCTAATCGTTACGAATTTGGATACTCCATTTTGTGTCAAGATTTTCTCATCTATTGCCCACTGTACCAGTAAACTACAAAATGGAGTACTCTAGGGTTTTGAACTTACTGTCCAATTTTGTTTATGGAGTAACGATGTTTAGAAATTATTTCATTATTACTCGTAGATGTTAAATTCTGAAACCATACAGAAGATTTTTTCTAAAGAGAATTTAATATTTGCGAGAGGAAGAGCGCAGGCTTTATGCTTTATATTTATTTTTTGCCTTGACTGCCCTTCTGCTGAGCCCTACTTGAACATCTCTATCCGTTTTTAAGGTTTAACAAAAGGCATCTATTATATTCATTGTAATTATTAATTCGTGAGCCACGTAAATGTCGAAAACTTTTATCGACTAAGCACTTGTTACGAATTAAATAAGCATAAGCACAAATAAAAAAGAATAAGCACTTGTTTGAAGTATCGAATTAAACTGTTCGGCAACTTACACATGAAATCGCTTACCGAAGCTCCAAATATTGACAATCGCATGAAACGAGGGCATCCACTGAGTTCCCATCACGCGATGATTCACCGCCACCCATGGCTTTACCTTCTAACCCAGTTTTATCTCTTTCTGGCGGTATTGATTGGAGAGAGATGTCGATAGAGTCAGTTCTGCATGAGTGTAGTGCGGAGTCAGTCGCGGGGTCAACGGTCGCGGAACATTTGTTGTCCACACAGGTGGACGTCACGCGTCTAATAAGATTGGTGCACTCTTTTGGCAAGAGAATAAAGATTTGACTAATTGGCAAGCGGCGAAAATTGAAAAATGATAATATTCATCAGGTAACAAGTGAAATTTAAAGAAAGACTTTTTAAAAACAAGCTTTTATTATTATTACCATCTAGCACCAAAGTACTCGTCAAGACGAATCAAATGAGCCCAAACTCGATGGGGTTGGGTTGAGTTTCTATGGCCACCTTCTAGCTCCATCATCAGATCAGCTCCATGTCATAATAATATTGCATTGTCTTACGCTTTATAAGTGGGTCAAATTAAACTTGCAAGATTTGATTACAGACAGACAGACAACAGACAGGTGAAAAGAAATAAAAGCTTGTAAAAAAAACCCATTGTAGGTACAAGTAAATTTTCAACGTGTAAAATATGGCATAGTTTCGCGTACCAAAGCATTTCTACAAAGTCGTTCGTCTCCAGAGATCCTGCAGTAAATTCTATCCTTAAGTCCTTACGTATTCTGGATAATATATTACGACACCTAATTTTTCCGAGATATCTATTTATACACATACTTCTAACCCTTTCCACCCACGCCAAACCTTTGGAGCCCTGTGCGAGTCTCATCTATTTTTTAAATGGTTGCATTTCACATCACAATTCGTCTTCGCCTATTCGCCCAAATACGAGACTATTCGTCAATATTTGCCAAATATATTGACTTGCTAAGTTATAGAATTTTCGCAGTTCAACCTGAATATAGTAATGTGAACAGCGATGTGAAGTACCTACCATCTAATATCGTCTGACCATCAAACGTGGTCTACCTGTATGTACATTGTTTCCTAAAATAAAATCTACTCTAGTAAAGTAAAACCGGTCGAATTAAAAAGTAATAGTTCTAACAGTATTCAGGACACATGCCGCCGCAGATTCTTATTAGGCCGGCTACGTCAATCCAATTGCGCAATTTGGCAGACACTTCGCTCCCTGCCGTGTCCTCATTACTGACATTTCATGCTAATTTCTCGCTACTAATTAACAGATTAGCGCTTTAGGTGGAGCTGTAGAGTTTTATGAAAGCGGTTATAATTTTTTAGTGTTTAAAATATTATGTGATTACATTAATTGATACATTTTTTCATATTTTCATGGGTTTAACACGATATGGGAAACTATTTTTGCCCTTCGAATATAATTCGAATATTTTGCATTTCGAAATATTTCGAATTCAGTAGCAAAAATATTTGCGACTGGATTCGAATCTGATCCCCGGTGATTTTAGCAATAAAAATCTGCATCATTTTGAAAACTCCCTCTGTCCTTTTCGTCGCGTCGTCGAAAAAAAGGATTTCGTCTTTCTTACTTCGGTATACAATTCTAAAAAAAATATTTCGATCAACCTATAGTAGGTTGATCGAAATTACGAATGTTAGTATTACGAATCAACTCGTTCTGCTAAATATTAAAGTAATAAAATAATATATAATAGGTAGGTAATCTTTGAAATAAATGTCTAATAGATTTAACCTACTTTTAAAAAAAACATCAACTGACATTGTTATGATGAATATGAAATTAGGTCTCCAAAATGTCACAGTTCAGTGAACTGCCTGTCTCGATAATTAATTTAGAGTGCCATGTTTGTCACTCGCACTTTCTGTTTATTTTCGGATTCCCACATTACCACTAAACATGGAAACGTTTCATTCACCAATGAATTATGTCACTATTAACATAAAGTATTATAATTTTCACCTTTTGAGTTATATTTTAACTCTCGAATAGTGTTTGCCAATTTTATCCACGTTACGTTAGTCATTCCCATTCTTATCTGCGTTGACTTGCTCCAGCAATACATTTTTCATGAAATTTTGGCCCACGCACACGTTTGTTTGGGAGGTGTTTTATTAAGGATTTCTTGGTCGTCTTTGGAGACCATTTCCAGCAGTTCAATTAATTCATTGGCTTTGATTTCCTAGTTGGGGTTAGCCCTGTTGATACAATTTAGCATTGTTGGCATAACATCATGGATGACACATCGATCAGAAATATAATGATCTATTAGACAAAAGTTTTGCACAGAGTACCTCTAGACTCATTCTTTAAAACTGTATCTCTCCCCATGGTTAGAGGTGCATTGACAAGGCCACGGTCATGGGCGTCACGCGTCGTGCTCTTGACATTGCACTGGGGCCTTAACTGTATGCTGTATCATGTATTTATTGCACTTATTGTTTGTTTTAATCGTTCATGTCTTCGAGGCCAATGACAACGCGATATCAATGGCAACACATTGGTCAAAACAGTTGTACAGTTCACATAATATAACTTATTGACTCGACACGAAGAAGAAATGGTTCCAATATTTATAAAGTTAACTTTCCGCTAACACAGAACAAGAGGGTTTTATCTGATACCAAAAGCATATTATGTCTATTTTATAAGAGCTAAATATTAATATAAAAAATTCTAATAGAAGCAAAAAATAAAACTATAGTTCTTTGAAAATTCACTATTCTTAATAATAACCGCGTCGACGTAGCTGTCAGTTCTCACAATTATAGAGACTCATGATAAATTCAATAATTCCACATAAGTCTACCTGCTCGTTATTGCCAAGGGACACAAGTGCATTGCTCCTTCTAAGCCATTAATAACACACTGTTTTTAATCAACCCTAAAATAGAGATCGTTATCTTTTGTGTTCTCGAAGCCTGTAAAATAGATCGCGTTACTTACAATAAACCCTCGATAGTCGACCCAGAAACTGTTGAAGTGCTCTCTAAACTGTTCTATCGAGTCTCGAGTAGATTTTATTCTAGATATCAGCTACATGTTCTTATGTGGATGTCAGGGGTCACTTAGACATTGTTTTATAAATTCTATTCTAGTTTTGACCTTTGCTTTAACAGTCTTCACCTTTCCACATGTGCTTCTCGACAGGAAAACTGATTTTCCGCTGTGAAAACACCGAAAATGGATGTTGATCTGATGAACACCTTCCTACTTTCCCCGCATAATGGCTATATTTTCCATATTATCATTACACACGGCGATGGCGTGTCACGATATGCCGTGTATTTTAGGGTTGTTTGAATTTTTCATGGGGCGGCTGACTCCGTTAGTTCCATCGGCCGCTATAAGTGTGGGTTGGCAATACGCGCGGACAGTGCGCGGCCGGCCGTGTACCACACCACTGGCTGGCACCACGTACGACGGTCTTACAAATTCTAAACCAATCCTGCTAATGGATTACACACGGTAGTGCTGTGAACCTGACCTTCGTAGTTTCCTGGTTTATAGTATTACAAGTTAATAATGCCGGTGCTGTCTGAACGATATGTTGCGCCGAATTTGCAGCCGCGGCGGGCAAACGTTGGCCGTAAGTCGAGACAACCCTCTTCTCTATCGGTGATGGTGTCTTTTGAATTTCGACCTTATCTCGGATGAATCAAGCTTCATTTTGTAGTGATAGTGGTGCGGTCCAGGGAATTGATTCCCCTGTGAGTGTTGCACGTTGAATGCTGATGTCGACGGGAAAGTTTCCCTTTTCGGAAGGTTGCTTTCAAGGTATAATTTATAATCGTGTTAACAGGGAAGTTGACATTACCAAGTTTGGAGTCCGAATAGCCTTCACGATGTTAAAGGTAAAGGCATGCATGACATTGTAAGTTATTTTAATATCGAGACATTTAAATTACTTCACAGCAATGAATAGCAGAACTGTTTCCTTGTCTGTGTATGATTCACGCCGCTTTTGTGAGGAAAGCTTTCAATATTTCTTCACTGAAATCAATTCCAATTGGATCACTACAAAGCTTATGAAATGCTGTATCATTCTAATGAAAGTTTGTTCTGAATCATGTTATATTTCGACAAAAGATTTGTGAAGATTTCCTCTATCAATATTTCAGCTAATGTCCGAAATGCTGATGACTTCAATCTGCCCACATTAACGATTATCGTGCATTAGTTTTTGTTTATGAGGTGGATATCGCACCGTGAATCAGACAGATAGCTGGCACGTAGGCGCTGGCTAATGACCCGCACCTATACCCCTCATGAGGACAAACCACCTCGGTATTATGGCTATACGCTATTAATGTTCTATTAACACCAATCTTATAATAGCAACGGTAGATTGGTCTCCGCATTTAGCGGTAATAAATCAACATCCTTTCCTAACTGACCATGTCATTGTAAATTAGACTATGTAGAGGTCGTGGGATGCTCTGGCATAGTCAAGAGGATTTTGCACGCCGCTTTAGACATTAGATTCAGTTTAGAACCCAGGTTAGCTAAGTTCAAATCACCGTTCTAAGAAATAGGTTTGGATAAAGTGCAGTCGGCATGCAAGGCAGTAAACTTAATCTGATAATCTTGAATGGGAATCGTTCCAAATTGAGCCTTATTGCTGGCTACTAAGGGATAGCTTGTGTGGAGGATAATGCGAGTACGATAAGCTTGTATGGTGCAGGTCATGCCTATAAATCGTGGCATTGTAGTCGCCGTAAACTGTACTGGATATGATGTATCTGCAATGGGTTCAACATTAGATCTCTTTTTATATCTTCTGCTTTCAACAGCAACTGGCCACGTGATTGTGAATATCTGCGCAACATTTCTTCCGCTGTAAAGTATTCTATGAATTATTCTAAAGAAGCTACTT
This sequence comes from Hemithea aestivaria, assembly GCA_947507615.1. NCBI lineage: Eukaryota > Metazoa > Arthropoda > Insecta > Lepidoptera > Geometridae > Hemithea > Hemithea aestivaria. The sequence continues at coordinate 2,135,842 of OX382324.1, read as the reverse complement.
TCAAACCAAATTTCACCTCTGTCAGCAGTAAACTTGCACACACGTATACCTTCATACGTACACAATAATATAATTATAAACGTTCAGCTTTATATGAGTGCGTTGTGATATTACACACCAGTAGCAAAATCTCTTCTGTTTTGCAAATATTTAAATCGTGCATCCCTTTACCCTTTTTAATTCGTCGATGACCCGAATGGATACTATTGATCAGCCTGATATAAACAGTTGTCAGGTGAACCGTTGCTATGCGCCTGTTTTCAGTAAGTTTTTGCATTTTCGGCGGATTTTTACGTCTATACCAGTATTTCTTTAATTTGTATCTTGTTTAAAATGTAATTTTCTATATTGTTTCCTAGCTGTCTTTGAGAGAAGTGTGTTTTGGATAAAAGTTTTTTAGTGTTGAGTGAGGTCATGGTTTTGCGCCTTCACTACTATTCCCTAAGGTTCGGAATAGAGTGTTTTCATTTTCTGTGCTTATGTAGTCAGTGCAAGTATTAACGCAAGAGGTCTTTCGTGATACCTATGTTGCTAATTGCAAAATTACCTGCGCGATTGTATCGTCTAAGAAAGTAAAATTTGGAAAGTTTTAACGTAACTAATACCAATTAGTCTTTCAAAATTACAATTCGTTTCTGTATTTCTTAAAAGTTTCGTAGAGTATTTCAGCATGCTCTATCATTGTCAAGTTCATAATAGACCCCCCAAATACAATGTTTATCGATTCGATCATATCAGAGCTCGTGACGTCACGAGTCGCATATATTTTTCATCGGTGAATGCGAGGGACAAAGGCAGGTCCCATTAAAGGTACGGCTATTATTTTCCAATTTCAGTTCATTACTCAAGCTATACATGTAATTGAACTTCGTCGTCGCAGTCGGCACATGTCGTCTGAGACTGTAAGACTGTCAACTTTCTACAGTTAATTTGAGAATTGGCGTAAAATGTGATTGCATATGTTGCGTGATTTACCAAAATCGTAGTGCGTTTGCGGCCGTGCCCGACATACGTGCGTCACGGTTCATTGCCTTGAGTGCGGAAAGAGATCCTAATATGGCGGGGGAGCCGAGCGCAGATCGCCTTGCGCCAACGCAAACTGCCATTACGACCGATCACTCTACGTAAAGCACATGTACAGAATGCAATTACCATTAATGTTCTGAAAAAATAAATGCCAATAATGTGCTGCTCGTGTTTGAGATGGCGGCGACGCGTCGCTGACTCCACGGAGAACAATTCTCCACAAGAAGCGTTTGAGCGATATGACATGCCCATCCAACAGCCCCCTGAAGAAAAATCAAAATCACGTAAGAGAACTATACAGCCGTCAGCACCACATTTTGGTTGATAGTTTCGCTCTCGCTTTTGCACAATTTTCTTTGCTAGATTTGAATGATTTAGTTATTCGTTTCGGTCGTTTTCTTCATTTAGGAAGTTGGGATTACGTCAGTTGTGATTCATGGAACGTAATGCTTTATACTTTATTATGTTCTTATTTATTTTTAGTATAGATTTATTAGACATAAAATATTGATGCGCTGTTATAATAGCCATAATTATGAATTAAAACGATGATATCCGATGAATGCAGGATATAATAGTTTTAAAAGAAGGAGCCTATGTTCAGCAATATTGCACAGCTGATGACGCTGCTAGATTGTTATGGACGGAGTGCAATTATGATTTGCATTGCATCTGTCTCAAACACTAAAGACAATGTCAGTGACGCTGGAAAGCGGTTGGAATTGTTACGATGATCAAATTTTTACGCACACTGTCACATATATAAAGCGGACGCGGTCAGAAACAAAACAAAGATCGTGGCCGCTTTTCCGCGCCTTTGTGCCGTCAGCTTTGAAGACTTATAGTAAACGGGTGGGACCACACAGCGAACGGTCTCGCGAAGCTGCTTGCTCTGTATGGACCCGCCTAAGGGTGATAACTTAATTTAACAGTATTGTATGTATTTACCAGCGCCGACGCGGGTAACCCGCAACAACCAAATGCGTCAGTCGAACGCGAGCGGGCCAGGCGCGGCGGCGTACACCAACGGTCACGGTGGAGACACCACCGGCCGCCGCGGCGCTGAGAATGTTCCCCCGCCGCAATCGCAGCTGCAGACGCCCAACTCTAGGCTTACACAGCAGGTAACTTGTCTTAGGTGCTGCTGGAAACGCGAGACAGAAAATTTACCTGATTTGGTTGTTCGAGCTTTGTACCTTCAAAAATGGAAGGATTATCGAGGCACCAAAAGTACAAATCAGTACGAATAAACACTGGAGCAAGTGGAGTAGGTATATGCCGCAGCAAAAAACATAACAAGTTCTATGGATTTGCCTTATCCATTAAATAGTAAAGAAGCATTAGCATCAGAACTATAGACCTAAAAACAAATGAAAGCTAGATATATCTAATATATAAAATTCTCGTGTCACAGTTTTTGTTGCCATACTCCTCCGAAACGGCTTGACCGATTTTGATGAAATTTTTTGTGCTTATCCGGTATCTATGAGAATCGGCCAACATCTATTTTTCATCCCCCTAAATGTTAGGGGTAGTCCACCCCTAAATTTTTTATTTTATTTTTTAGACAAAATTTTTAATTTCTATTTTTTTATGATACAACATACAAAAATACATACAATCCTCAATTTTCACCCTTCTACGATCAACCCTTATTTTTTAATAGCCATTTTAGTAATTTAATCATTTTTCCTCTCCGGTCGAAAACTGATCAATCGTCATTTAATTAGTTATCCCCGCCAGATGTCTACAGGTGTCACTTCTGACCCAGTAAACAGGAGTAGGGATGAGAACGAAGCCGGTCTCCTTTCTTTCTCACTCCCTACACAGTTGTCGGCCATCATTATTGTTTATGCATCAAGTGTTACTACACTTAACGTTGACAATTATTATTTTGCTATCTCAGTGTAACTCTCATACTAACTTTTAATCATTCCTATTTTATCAATAATAATTATTAAATTATAAATTTTGAGTGTATTTTGCACGATTAGTTAATCAAGTGATTTTATAACCTCAAAAGTACTCAACATGTGACACGAGCTTCCAATAACAACGGATTTTGTGTTGCTTTTTTTTATTTATATTGAAAATGTTGTTGATCTTATAAAAATGTAATTTTAATTTTATTAAAAAAATGTAATTGAACAATTAAGATTTTCATAGTTTCCAAAAAATGAATCATTATGAATCTTTATTTTGAAATGTCAATGGAAATATTGGTTGTATGAAAAAATTATAAGAGACAATGTTTTCATAAAATTTAATTTTTTACTTTTGTTTGAAAAATTTTTCCATAAAATAATGCTTATTTCACGCATATACCACATTCTTACATACATACAATATACACATTCTAACATACATACATATTTCCAATAAGTAAGCTATTTTTTGTCTACGCTAGAAATTACTAGGAAATTATTTATATGGCAAAACAACGTTTGCCGGGTAAGCTAGTCTTCATATACATATCTACCTACCTCATCATCAGATGGTCTATCAGCTTGTTTACCATTGAAAATCAAAACAAATCAGTGTAAAAAGTAAAAAGTCACACAGAATGACAAGGAAGGAGAGAACGCCAAGCAACAGAAGGTCTTGTAGGAACTTCCATACCCTCAGTCTTTCAAACCTTTAGTCTTCCACTTCCTCTCCTCTCCCTTTTATCTTCCCTCCCACTCCCATTCCAGCCTCCGACGTCAGGTGGACGCACTCGCACCGGCAGCACGCCGAGCGCGGCATCGGTGCCGCAAGGGTTGCAGCCCTACATGTCGCACGTCATACGAAGGAACCACAACCCTAAGGAGGTTACCCTTGCCTGTTACCTTCATCCTTTGTCCTTTATCCTGTAGGAGTAGGCCAAATTGATAGATTTTGATGATGTTGAGATATAATTATTAAATTGGGACAACTTTCAAAGAACATCTTCCTAAAAATAGTTTTAGAAGTTACCACGATCTCCTATTGATGACGCTTGACTGAAAATTTATAATACATGTGATGTGAAATTTAATAGAATAAACGGATTTGCTTACCAGAAAGGGTGCTTATCAAAGACTTGACCTTAGACTTCTTACCTGTTCTATATTTATTATTAAATAACAAACTCTCCATACACGTAGACGAGATCTACACAAACGTCATGCAAAAACTGAAGCTCTTTAACGTTCAAGTCTTGGTAGTTAATACCCATTTTCAAATAGAATGTCCATGTTCAAAGTTTGGTCCTGATTATGTCCCCAAAATGTCGTCAAAACCTATACTAACGTATCATTTCCTCCAGTTCACGGGAGCAAGCGCAGTGTCAGCCTCAGCGCGTCCGGCCGCCGTGTCGTCCACGGTGTCGGTGCCTCACGCCGTCGCGTCCGGCGCCGTCAGACGATCCAACGTCGTCAAGGAGGTGGAGCGGCTCAAGGAGAACCGGGAGAAACGGCGGCAGAGGCAGGCCGAGCTCAAGGAGGAGAAGGTAATAGTTATTATCAGATAGGGAGATAGGAGGCCTCCAGTAATATTTATCCCACCAAAAACATTCTGTAAAAAACTAGCCAAGTCTCGACGGAGCTGCTTGTTTATCTCTAAAAAGTAATGAAATCTAGACAAAGTCGTGCCAAGTATAAGGTTCCTTACTGCGATTTCTTTATTATTATAGTTAATGTTGTGTGACTTGGCCGTTGAAGGGTACACAAGGGTACAAAACCAGATGCTCCATGACACTTGGATCGCCTAAACATAAGTATTATTGAAATACGCAGCTTTATCAAGCCTACAATTGACTGGTTATCCAATCAACGTTTTCCAAGTGGAAGTTTTCTATCGTGAATGGGTAGCGGACAGATTGGTGCAATAGTGTCATGGAGCACCTGGTATAATACCCTTGTGTACCCTTCAACGGCCAAGTCACACAACATTAACTATAATAATAAAGAAATCGCAGTAAGGAACCTTATACTTGGCACGACTTTGTCTAGATTTCATTACTTTTTAGAGATAAACAAGCAGCTCCGTCGAGACTTGGCTAGTTTTTTACAGAATGTTTTTGGTGGGATTTCACTTATTTTTGTAGAAACGCTATATTATAAGGTTATCAGAAATACAAACCGTAAGCGCGTTTTAAAATACAGTCAGCGCCATCTAGATACGTGTGCGTTCACTCTTAGTCCAATGCATCATAATATTATACCGGGAAGTGGGCCTAATTAAACTTGCAAGATTTAATTACAGACAGACAGACCGACAGGTGAAAGTAAATAAAAGCTTGTAGTAAAGGCGGTATGTCGATCTCTTCTAATAGTTTGGTTGGGCTCTTATTTTAGTTGGCCACGCTAGATATCGCCTGATCATAACTGACGATTAACGACACATATACACACTCACATATACATATACTATGCCTTAAATATATTTTGAATTAATAAGTTGGATATTACACAATTTTAACCATTGACTGCAAATGTAACTTTGTAATCCTATACATTTATATGAGATTACAAAGTTATTTATGCAGATGAATTATCTCGAAAACGAGACCGAAATTGCATGTTTTTTTAGTTTTCCTATGGCTTATACAATAAATTCTAAGTATGTACCAAATTTCAGCTCTCTGAGTTTATTGGAAGTACTAGTTCTATTTTGATGATCATGAGTGAGTGAGTGTCGAAAATGCGAAACTTTGCTTTCGCTTAACTTCGGAACTTAATGACCTACAGACTTGAAATTTTGGATTTTAAGTATGTAATTATAGCTTACTGGATGACGAAAATTTCTGTGTTCTGGTCTTATCCAGAGGTTCTCAAATAGGGGCCTGAAAATGCGACGAAATGGTTCCTGTAAAGATGGTACGGCAGTGCTTGCTTCGCGCTCGACTTGGCGGGGGCACTACCGTGCCCCCAGATATTTATTTATATTTAGATTAATTTTAATCCTATTGTTTCCACTTGTATAATTTTACTGGCATTGAGTTTTTGGTTTCCAGAAATATAACAAAAGGTTTGTTATATTTCTTGAAACCAAAAAGTTTTGAGTTTGGTCTTAAGCTTAAGCAGTTCCAAATGATGGTCTCACGTTTGGGTTACTTACATACTTGTGGTTCTAAATAGACTTGAGTTGTCCCTTGTCTCTCTACGAAGCTAGTAGCGAGAAGTTTAATCTGGAAGGTGGTGCCTTTTTTTTAAGAAGAAGCCTTACAGAATCAGTCGTTCATCTAGATCTTAAGTAACTCGTTTTTGTTTAATTCCAGGAAGCCCTAATGAACATGGACCCCGGCAACCCTAACTGGGAGTTCCTGGCGATGATCCGGGAGTACCAGAACACCATCGAGTTCCGCCCCCTCACCGGCAACGAACCTGTCGAGGATCATCAGATCACCGTCTGCGTCAGGAAGAGGCCGCTTAACAAGAAGGAGCTTAACAAAAAAGAGGTATGTTTTGTTTCTGCTTCTCACCAACTAACCAAGATGGCGCAGCGACCCAAACTGAGGCTTCCGACACAAGAATACGCCATTCCTGCCTGTCCTACGTCTTTCAGGTCTCATCGACTACAAAAAATTAAAGGTTTCCAAGAGGGATTCTTTTTTTTAGGTTTTTTACCTCTAAATACAAAAACGAAACCCTTATAAAGATTCAAATAAATCTGTCATCACAGAAGTTAAACAAAGTTATACGCGTACGTATTTTGGTGGGTGACAGTGGTCCCTAAAATAATTGCTGAGTTTTTGTAACGGTAATCTTTTAAAATAAAAATCTTATAAAGTCATCTGTGTATATCTTACTAATATTATAAACGTGCAAGTTTGTAAGAATGGATGTCTGGATGTATGTTTGTTACTCTTTCACGCCTAAACTGGTGGACTGATTGACCTGAAATTTGATATAGAGATAGGTTAGACCCTAGAATAACACATAGGCTACGTACAGCGGGTAAAACCGCTGGGCGCAACTAGTATAATATATATTAGTATAGCTCTATATCTATATCTCTTACAGACAATCGGTGTAATTATTAATTTGTATGAATTTGCAGGTGGATGTGATAAGCGTGCCCACCAGAGACCAAATGATAGTGCACGAGCCCAAGAACAAGGTGGACCTCACCAAGTATCTGGAGAACCAGAAGTTTAGGTTCGACTACGCGTTCGACGACTCATGCACTAATGAAGTTGTTTACAAGTAAGTTCTTGGTACTTTTATTTGGAATAAAAAATTGAGTTAAGTTTTATAATAGCTAGTCAATGAGCTTTATATTGTGGGCCGAAATGCTTGTGTTATGAATAAGAATACTATTTTAGAATAATTAAATTAAAAACATATCTTTGTGAGTATGCCTATTCTTTTCATAGAGATACTTTCCAAATGGGCGGTAGTCTAAAATATAACCATCTACTTTTTATTATATAATTGTAAAAAAATTGCCTATTTACAAAAAATGTTAACGTGAGATTATGGCTGTGTGTGTATCCTTGTTACCTCTTCACGCCTAAACAGCTGAACCGATCGAGCTAAAATTTGGCATGTAGTAGCAGTTAGTGTAGTAGCTTAGCGACCCTACAATGGTTTAGGCTACATGCCACAAAGAAAAACTGCTAGGCAGTATTTTTCAAATTAATTTTTTACCCCCGACGCAAAAACGACGGGGTGTTATAAGTTTGACGTGTCTGTCTGTCTATCTGTGTGTGTGTGTGTCTGTCTGTGGCATCGTAGCTCCCGAATGGTGAACGGATTTTGAGCTAGTTTTTTTTGTTTGAAAGTAGAGTTAGTCGAGAGTGTTCTTAGCTATGTTTGGTGGAAATGGATTCAAAATGGCCGCCGCTACAAAATGGCGGATTAATTTTTTTCTCCACAATACCGTCAATATGGGTATCAAATGAAAGGGCTTGACTAGTAGAATACATACATTACGATAAATTTAAAATCCAAGATGGCAGCCACCACAAAATGTCGAACTTTGAATTCGTTACGATGGGGTTTTTTTTTTAATTTTTAAATTAATTCACTTGTTATAATGTTTATATTCAGATACACAGCCAAGCCGCTGGTGCAGACAATATTCGAGGGCGGCATGGCGACGTGCTTCGCATACGGACAGACAGGCTCCGGTAAAACTCACACTATGGGAGGAGACTTTCAGGTATTCACGCCTCTTATAACTAAACTGAACTTTTATTAAAGCTGACAGAATGAAAATATGTTTATTTGTGACAAAAATAGATGTTTACCACACTAACACTTAACTAGATAATTTTGCCACAAAAAGGTACAGAACTAGAAAAGCCTAAACTAAAGTAAAAATAAATGTAATAACATACGAAATTACAATTTTTAATCTTAAAGAAATTATATCAAAACAAACTTATTTCCGCTGGTCCGCAAACTGAAGGAAGGTATAGTTTAATATAATTTTGCAACAATTGGGATGTACTTAGTTTAATTTTGTTTGTCCTAAAAATTTGTTCATCTAATCCCAAAATTGATAAAGTCAAGTTTACGGCTGACATCGATGTGTGACCTTTTGTCTCAAATCTCTGGCGACCGATGTGTGTTGCCGAGTGGTCGTTACTACATCGTTGTCATCACGACTCTCCGATGACTTATATCAACCTATGTTGGGTGGGTGTAGCAGCGGACTTATTACTAATTGGAATCTTTTCCAGACAACAACTTTACCTGGTATTTTTTCTTACGGGGGGTAGACTTCCTTTGCAGGAGGTCGTCTAGGTGCCCCAACAGTGCCAGTTATTCTACCGCCTGAGCACTGATATGCAAACATTACTGTGCACAGGTAGGAGGGCACTGTAGCTAGCGAAATTACTGGGCTAAAGAGTCTTAACATCTTATGACTCTTGAGTAAAAAGTGTTGGTGCAGTGCTTCTAGAATTTCACATCATTGTGAAATCCTAAATAGCACTGTACTGATTATGGGCAGCGTTATCTCTTAACATCAGGAGAGCGTCTTGCTCGTCTTCTACTTCATCACATAAAAAAAAAAACTTGAGAGGTGTCAAGGGACACCCGGATGGAACGAAGTTCCCACGATTTACACGATCCTCTCCCCCTTCCCCCTCCCCCTCCCCCCTCCCCCCCCTCTCCCCCCTCCCCCCTTTAAAGTAGTAAGTCTCTAAGTCCGCTGTAGCGGCTGTAACGTTTAACTCAACTTTTTTTCGGACCGCTATAGCGGTCGGGACGTTTGAGTGGATAGCAAGAAGTGTTGACAACTTATCGTACGATTTTTTTCCGTCTAGTCCCCTTTCACAACGCGCGATAAGTTACTTCGTTCCAAAAACAACCGTGACCTGTCAGTAAGTGAACAGTAATATAATGATTGTAATACTATTTGCAGGGCAAGACGCAAGACTGCAAGAAGGGTATATACGCGATGGCGGCGCGCGACGTGTTCGCCTTCCACAAGTCGCCCAAGTACAAGCCGCTCAACCTCATCGTATCCGCTTCCTTCTTCGAGATATACTCGGGGAAGGTAACTAACATGTCGCTATATTACACTTAAGCGTAGTTACACTAAATAAATAATAATTCTTTATTTGCCAAGCAACATGGTGTTTAAGTTGTTACTGTTATAATCTTGAGCATAGACATATTGAGCTAACATCATTTAGCATGCAAAAGTAGCTATTTAGAACTATGTTGTCCGTTTGAATTTATTACATATGTACTAGAAAAAAATTAATGTTAATGTCGAAGAAAATAATAAAAATAAAAATTGTGTTAATAAAAAGTAGTACTACAGTTAGAACAGAAAAAATATTATCATCTCATGATCATCGTAGCATATACTCTCAAAAAAATAATTGTCCATCCGTGCGAAGTCTAAATATATTTTAGAAAACAGTAACTGACTGACTGATCTATCAATGGGAGTTTACGAAGTAGAACTCTACCAACAAAGGATTTCACCACCTGTGTGGCGACCTATAAAATAGGTAGTTCTATAAAATTTACGCTGGAGGATAATTGTAACATACAAGGTACACTTCACACGATACGCTGTGTCTTTACCAAACAAAAAATGTCAAGAATTTGAATGCGTGCGAACATTTGCATGCCGTAAAGTGCGCGGCGTTCATATCGCGGACGTGTGCTTCTACGCACAGTCGCAACAAAAGTATAATCGCCCCCGGGGTGTCCCGCCAGTTTATTGCCCACATGACCACTCATACACCCTCGTGGTATTCGTAAAGCATTTCCCTGGTAACAATAATGTATAGTTCGTTCTCGTGTGCAGGTGTTCGACCTGCTGGCGGACAAGGCCAAGCTGCGCGTGCTGGAGGACGGCAAGCAGCAGGTGCAGATCGTGGGGCTCACGGAGAAGGTGGTGGACAGCGTCGACGAGGTACTCAAGCTCATACAGCACGGGAACGCTGCCAGGACCTCCGGACAGGTACACTACCTTATACATTCTCCTTATAGACAATAAGAAACGTGTTATTGGACACATTCTTAGTTTAACGCTATCTAGCAGTTTAAGTTAAATGTAGAATACTTATTAGCCTAAGTCAAGGCTAGATTGAATTTTTATATAGAGTGCATCTAGATTAATGTAAAATAAAATAAAATGTGCAAAGTTTTGGCGCATCGCCGGCTGCACCCTCGATCCATCTCCGCTCGGTCCGCTTCGTCCATTTCTGTAAACCCACGGCTTAAAGAAGAAGAGCGAATTAAATCGACAGTTCTGCACATACTGTGCAACTGCGGCCCACTCATGTTCAATAGAATTATCCACCCGGGGTGATACCCCCTCCAGATAACGCCCCCTAAAGAGATACAACACGTCACTATTTGGAATTTCTTAGAGGTGGTCGCCTCGTGAGTTACAATTCATCGCTTGCAATGAAAATATCTGGAGGGGGTATCACCCCGGGTGGATAATTCTATTGAACATGAGTGGGCCGCAGTTGCACAGTATGTGCAGAACTGTCGATTTAATTCGCTCTTATTAATTGTTTTTGGAACGAAGTTCCTTATCGCGCGTTGTGAAAGGGGGCTAGACGGAAAAAAATCTTACGAAAAGTTGTCACGACACTTTTTGCTATAGTATCCTATTGTAAGCTGTGCGGCGTGCGCATGTTTCTCTGTCTGTCTCTCTCTCTCTCTCTCTTATAGAAAGCAAGCCAGATATTTTCATTAATCGAAAGGAACTTCGTTCCATCCGGGTGTCCCTTGACACCACTCAAGTTTTTTTTCTCAATTCCAGACGAGTGCCAACTCGAATTCGTCGCGGTCGCACGCAGTGTTCCAGATAATAGTCCGATCGCCCGGCATGCATCGCGTGCACGGGAAGTTCTCACTCATCGACCTCGCCGGGAACGAACGCGGCGCCGATACCTCCTCCGCTAACAGGCAGACACGTATGTTATATTATATTATATGAATATATCTAGAGAAAATATTCACGAGCTAGTAGCAAAAAGAATTTTTGAAATCGGTTTATAAATGATGGAGATATTGACAATAACGAAAACTTGGAAATGTGAGAACTGAGAAATGGCTGTAGCATAGAAGAAGATATAGAATCGCAAATTCTTGCTTTGTAATCCGGAGGATTCGAGTTCAAATCTCAGTGTGTGATATTTTTTGACTGGCCGTGGTAACGAGAGGATGAGTTCATGTAATTGAGCCGAACCGTGGATTTTGGTTTTATAATGTCTTTGTAATTTTTTTTTTCTAAGTCTTATGTGTAGCTGGCCTCGGTTTGTAAAATTAACATTAAAATATCTACACGATAAATCTCAATTTAAAATGAGTTCAAATCACGAAATTTAAAAGTGTTTTATTATGACCATTCCTCTTCCTTATTTATTCCACGATTGCATATTTTGTATTGATATGCATTTAAACAATATTAATTTTCTTGCAGGCATGGAGAGTGCAGAAATCAACAAATCTCTACTAGCGCTGAAGGAATGTATCCGAGCGCTCGGTATGAAGGGAAACAACCATCTACCCTTCAGAGTTTCTAAATTAACACAGGTAAATAACATTTTACATCCAAATGGTATTTTTAACACTTAAATAATACAAAAATAATAATAATTGGGGTTTATACTCTTACAGAACAGGTTACCCTACTTACACTGTCAGAGTCAAATCACAATTTATAGGAATACGGTTCCATTTATCCCAATTTAAAAAGGTCTAAATCTAGCATAAAAGTTACATTTTTAATATCTATGTTCCCTTTAAATACATTTAAAAGTAACTAGTGACTGATTGACTGATCAAATAATGTACTGCTCAAAAGGCTGAGCAGATTGTGTTAAAATTTGGAACCCTGGTTAATGACGTAGTCCTCCGCTAAGAAAAGGTGTCTTCACGCGGGCAAAGCCCTGAGCATTAGCTAGTTATTCACTAAAGTATTCCATGGACGCACTAAAATTATTAGTGAATTTAAAACCTTGGCCGCCTGCCCAAAATCTGCCTATGGATATTAACATTATGTGATATTGCAGGTGCTACGAGATTCGTTCATTGGCGATAAATCGCGCACGTGCATGATCGCCATGATATCGCCCGCCATGTCCTCCTGCGAACACTCGCTCAACACGCTGCGATACGCTGACAGGTATGTGACGTCACTGTACATCGCACGTGCATGATCGCCATGATATCGCCCGCCATGTCCTCCTGCGAACACTCGCTCAACACGCTGCGATACGCTGACAGGTATGTGACGTCACTGTACATCGCACGTGCATGATCGCCATGATATCGCCCGCCATGTCCTCCTGCGAACACTCGCTCAACACGCTGCGATACGCTGACAGGTATGTGACGTCACTGTACATCGCACGTGCATGATCGCCATGATATCGCCCGCCATGTCCTCCTGCGAACACTCGCTCAACACGCTGCGATACGCTGACAGGTATGTGACGTCACTGTACATCGCACGTGCATGATCGCCATGATATCGCCCGCCATGTCCTCCTGCGAACACTCGCTCAACACGCTGCGATACGCTGACAGGTATGTGACGTCACTGTACATCGCACGTGCATGATCGCCATGATATCGCCCGCCATGTCCTCCTGCGAACACTCGCTCAACACGCTGCGATACGCTGACAGGTATGTGACGTCACTGTACATCGCACGTGCATGATCGCCATGATATCGCCCGCCATGTCCTCCTGCGAACACTCGCTCAACACGCTGCGATACGCTGACAGGTATGTGACGTCACTGTACATCGCACGTGCATGATCGCCATGATATCGCCCGCCATGTCCTCCTGCGAACACTCGCTCAACACGCTGCGATACGCTGACAGGTATGTGACGTCACTGTACATCGCACGTGCATGATCGCCATGATATCGCCCGCCATGTCCTCCTGCGAACACTCGCTCAACACGCTGCGATACGCTGACAGGTATGTGACGTCACTGTACATCGCACGTGCATGATCGCCATGATATCGCCCGCCATGTCCTCCTGCGAACACTCGCTCAACACGCTGCGATACGCTGACAGGTATGTGACGTCACTGTACATCGCACGTGCATGATCGCCATGATATCGCCCGCCATGTCCTCCTGCGAACACTCGCTCAACACGCTGCGATACGCTGACAGGTATGTGACGTCACTGTACATCGCACGTGCATGATCGCCATGATATCGCCCGCCATGTCCTCCTGCGAACACTCGCTCAACACGCTGCGATACGCTGACAGGTATGTGACGTCACTGTACATCGCACGTGCATGATCGCCATGATATCGCCCGCCATGTCCTCCTGCGAACACTCGCTCAACACGCTGCGATACGCTGACAGGTATGTGACGTCACTGTACATCGCACGTGCATGATCGCCATGATATCGCCCGCCATGTCCTCCTGCGAACACTCGCTCAACACGCTGCGATACGCTGACAGGTATGTGACGTCACTGTACATCGCACGTGCATGATCGCCATGATATCGCCCGCCATGTCATGTGTTTGAGCAAATTTGATTCTTCTTGATCCTTTGTTTTATGTATTAACATTGTCTATTGTACTCACAGAGTGAAGGAGCTGGGCACGTCGGATCCGTCCCGGGCGCGCGCGGACTCGCCGCCGGCCGATGTCGACATGGAGGCTTCCAGGGACCATGACGACCTCGCACATTTGAGGTCACTTAATGTGAGTCTACTATCCTTTATTAAACTTCCACTGTGGCATAGCTCTCAATCCAGACGTAAATGGAAAATGGAACATTTTTACCCTTTCTTTTGTAAGCCTGATGTACTTTTAAGTGCTTCTTCTTTGTGTGCGACTTTCTCGGAACCGTTATTTATAAATTCGTAGAATTTTCTTTTGACGATGTTCATAACATCAGCGCATAACAAGTTAAAAAATTAAAAATTCACTTATTGGACTAGAAACTTTTTGCATCACCTTTGTCCAATTAGTCAGGGATGGATGTTCAATCACGAAGAGATGTTTAATTAGTGAGGGAGAACCCCACCTTCTAGGTTTAGTTAGCTACCGTCTACGCCCACATCGTAGCTTGACATCACACGAGATCGTGGTGAAAGGCTAACCTATAAAGAATTAAAAGAAATTGTCGATTTAATGTGTTAACTTGTCGTAAACAACGATGTTGGTTAAATCTCAGGAGGGCGACATGTCTGCGGAGATGTACAACTTCCACGAGGCCATCGACGAGCTGCAACGGGCCGAGGAGGAGGTGCTCGACAACCACAAGGCTATCTCCGACTACATGCAGCACGCACTACTGCGGACCTCGCAGCTGCTGCAGCTCACTAGAGACGTGGACTACGACCAGGACGGTATGTAGTGTGGTGCCAGCCTATATAGATAGTCTACTTACTGACCATGACTCTTGCCTGATGGCCGATAACGCAGCCCAGCCGCCATGAGGCGTCCGGAAACGACAGTCGACTCCGGTGACCTGATGGTAGACGGCCCCAGGGTATAAGCCTGGGCAAAGGTGATTATCCCCCGGACTCATCCCAGCCACCCCCTCCAAAGGGGAAAGATCAAGTTTATTTCGATAACCCAGCTCTGCCGTTGATGACGATCCGGCGTAGTCGTAGCACTGTGGATTGGTAATTTGTGTACTGAAATTTCTGTTCGTCATCCGTCATTCTCCATTTGAACGGTTGATGACGGATAGAAGTAATGGTCGTACGAAAGTAGTGCAAAAAGCAATATCCGAATTGGGTCAGCCAGCAGCCATAATGACAAAATTTGATCGAATTCCGACTGGACTTAGTGCAGAACTGCTCTAAAACGACACTACGGATCAAAGAATACCAAGACGAAATACATGGTTTCTTTGTATGGAGTATGGACGTTAGTCTTTTATAAGTGTGTCAGAAGCGTGCATGTTATTTGAGTGCGTAGTGGGGGTGTTGCAGGGTGTTGGAGTCACGTGAAGCGTGTTCGATTCCTCCCGAGCTACCGCGCTGGCTACACGCACAGGCATCGCATCATAGGTACCATCCACGCACGATGAATATACCTTGACGCAATACTTATCTGAATTTAAAAAAAAAAAACGACTTCATATGGTTTTCCCATAGATTTGGGTCAAGTTCTGAAAATCCCAATGGCATTGTCAGTACGAGACCAAATTGAAATAGGACCATACGGGAAGCACCAACTGTCAAATAAAAGAAATTATCAGATACAAAATTTACAAGACATAATTTCTATGTTATGAACATTGATCAAGTGACTAAATTTACATGGTGAAAGTTTTCCCATCATTTTCTTTATCTAAATCATTCTTAAAACTATTGTTTTTATCTGACGAAATAAGCAGGTTTCTTAATTTGACCTGTCAACTTTTAACTACTTTTTCCGAACGTTCAATTATATTCAAAATTATAAAGTTTTAACATCACCTTTGATCATTTTCTCATCTAAAAATTACATAAAATCTACAACTAAATTACTCATTAATCACAGTTACTACAGTCACTTGATCAAGTTCGTTTTCAAATGCATCCAAAGCTCAAAACAATAAATTCTACTACATTATTGCGACAAGGTCCTCAGTCGTGTGCAAGTTGCTTCCTCAAGCAACTTTAACAAAATGAAATAAGCTCGCGGTCATCGCTTGAACAATAATGCCACCGCTGTCGCTCACGGGAAGACTGGTCCATGTTTCAAGACTTAACTGTATCATTGTAATGTGCTCCACTGAAGCTTTATTTATACCACTAAAATGTTGTGTGTAGATCAAAATGGATTTGAGTTCCTTGGTATGGTTAATAGTTAGTTCAATATATGTAATGTCCATCGGTGAATTTTGGTTGTGATACCACATTTGATTTGTCTGCTACCAAAGTGTGAAGGAGACAAGCTTCAAAGTATGTATATTTTTTTGTAACTACATATTATACAAAACCATACATTTATTTCTAAATAGTTTCCATTTTTTGTCTTATTCAGTCGCAAATTCGCATAATTTGGAATTTAGATCTGAGAATATTAGCAAAACAAGCAATGTCTTTCAAATTTGTAAAAATTTTAGTGTCATTTTGAAAAATATATTGCGTGCCACTGTTTTTTTATTTGCCTCCAAACTAAAAAACAACCACCCAAATGCTGACATTTAGTTCATAATATTGTTAACCAACATGCCAATTCTGACTATTCTCAGTCCCAAATCTCACGTTCCATTTTGGTCTACAAGCACACAAAACACCACACCCTACACCCAACTAAGTCCAATCTATTCCTGCAGCGTACGCGACGCAATGGGAGGAGTTACTCAACGAGCAGCTGGCAGTTCTGGCGCAGTCACGGGACCTGGTGGCAGAGTTCCGCGTCAAGATGACCAAGGAGGAGCACATGTCACGCCGCATGCAGCCGAGGCACCACTAGCCAAGCATTCTGTCCCTGTAAGACAGGTGAAACGGCCTCTACAGTACTTACTGAGCGTCTCGCGAAATATTGCTGGGAAATTTTGTTGGAAACATAGTTGTTGTGTCGAAATATGAAAGCTGATCCTGTAGCTACGTCAATCTCTTGGCTAACGCTAAATAAATGTACGAGGCTGGTGCCGTTCGTTTATTCACGACTGTTATTTTAATACATTTTTAGCGTTAGTCATAAGCGCTTGGTTAAAATTTAAGTTGTGCAAAAGATTTTAATAATGATGATTGGTATATGCTTAGATCTGTACCCTAATTACAATCAGTCTTATCAGCACCGTTTGGTATTAGTAACAGTTTCGTGTTAATTTATTATGTTTTGTTTATTTGTAGTTGAAACGTATCGAGCTTAGTACATTTGATTCGAAAGTATGTTCACAGTAGCAATATTTGGTTTGAAAATATGTTTCATATACTTACTATAAAGGATACTCTCCAACAAATTTCCCTAATTGCATGGCAGTGTTAATTTCCATTATTTTTATGACCGACACATATTATGTTGTTAAAGTCCCTCTGATTTCAAAAGATAAGTTACAAGATGACACATTAAATATGTTCAAGTCGTCAAGATTCCAAAAGATATCAAAGTTTCAAAGCAATATTTCGTGCAAGACACTGGCCCGGTGGCAGAGTGTTGATGATATTGTGACGTCACTAGTGGCCGGACAAGTTTGACGTATGGTTGTAAATAAAGTCGACATTATTAGTTCTTGATTAGCTCAGTTCGTGGCCCTAAATTGTACATAACCATTCCGAATCCAAATTTCCATTCAGCGACATTAGGTGAAAACTTTTGTAACAATAACACATACTCACAAACAATACTTTGTTTTGTCTCATGGGGATGCCAGCATACCTTTTTTTTCATACACATACAGCTTCGATATTCGAGTTCTCATCAAAAAGTCTTGATTTCATTCA
Organism: Hemithea aestivaria; assembly: GCA_947507615.1. Classification (NCBI taxonomy): domain Eukaryota; kingdom Metazoa; phylum Arthropoda; class Insecta; order Lepidoptera; family Geometridae; genus Hemithea; species Hemithea aestivaria. Next base: position 2,117,995 of record OX382324.1, on the reverse strand, counting down.
ATGTTTTAATTTTTCATCAAGTTGTATCACATTCATCGTGAAGTATTATTTTGAATGTTGTTTGTGCTCAAAATTCTGAAATCTCATATTAATCTTTCGTTCGTTTTCTATTCTATTCTGTTTTCCATCGTTTCGCGGTTTATCTTTTCAAATAATTGGCAAAATTGTGGTGCTATTGCACATTCACAAGCCACGAAATAAAGATGAGAATTAGAATACTCTTGACGTATTATTTGAGAACTTGACTCTTTTCGCGAAATAATCTGACGTATAAGACATAAACTCAAACTCTAAATTCATTTATTCAAATAGGCTACATTGGAGCACTTTTGCAAGTCAATTTTACATTTTTCAAATTTTAACACTACCGCTCGTTCGTAAGGCACCTCTATGAGAAGAACGAGCAAGAAACTCATCATAATATTATTATACATATGTATAGGTTCGCCACACAACCTATAAATTGTGATTTGACTCTGACAGTGTAAGTAGGGTAACCTGTTCTGTTGGAGTATAAACCCCAATTATTATTTTATTATTATGATTATTGTTTGTGAATATGTAGTTAAAAGCCCCGTACGTAGCTGGCCTACGGTGACCTTACATTTATTACCTGTGGCCCTCGGATGAAGCTTAGTGCCGCGACAAAGACTGTTTATGTAAGGGTGTGCACAAACTGTCCCGAGAGATTCCTACATTTTAACATATAAAATGTAGCTTTATGACTTGGTTGTCTCACTGAATTGAGTCTGAGATTTACGTTTGAATTATTCGAAAGATACTCAATTCAGTTGTTTGGAGATTTAAGGTGAACACGCGCCGTATCCGATTGTCTGATCAGATTGTTTGAACTGATGTTCTAACTGAGATTTGAGGCTATTCTGGGCATTGTTTTTTTTTGTACACAAATTCTTTTCTAATGTGTGACGAAATTTTATTCAACTTTCAATTCAAATCTGCCATTTTTCGTGACAGATTCAGGCTAAAATGTACTGGAATGACAGAGATTGTCGCCTCTTCTTTATGACTCATTTTATCTGTCATTTTAGTAAATTTTTAGGTGCATGCAGTATTTTTGTTGGTATACTTCTTTTGAATGTTCCAGTTTTCAGAGTTTTATCAGACTATCGGTTGCGACAGTCGTATGTGTTTTAATGTAAATTGTAGATGAAACATTAGATGCGTACATTTGTTTATATAACTGATCATTTTCATAACTCCATATAAATTGTAAGTGACTTTGCATTTAACTTTACTAACGGCCTATAATTATGTTTGTAAATAGCTTCGGAAGTTTTGGAAGTACAAAGTATTCGGATTTTTGGATCCCAGATGTGATTTCCTTTTGGTTTGTTGTGAAAGATATGTAAGGGTGTTATTAAAATTTCGTCAGCTTTTGTGAATCATTTTTTTTGTGTGCGAAATTCCAAAAACTTTTTTTGTGGCGCTTTGCAGATAGACTATTGCAGCAAAGGCGGATAGTCACTGGTGAGTCGTAACCGTTTCATGTACTTTTACAAATGCAACGGGTTTTTTTATGCTATTCTTAGCAAGAAGACGAGCAATACGCTCACCTGTTGGTAAAAGATAACATCGCCTAATCAGTACAGAGCTGCCCAAGATTTCACAATAATGTAAAGTTCTGGGCGCATAGCACCAACGCTTCTTACACAGATGTTAAGACTCTTCAGCCCAGTAATTTCACGGTTACGGCTTCCTAGTGAGTATTCGGCCTAACTGGCAATGGCAACTTTCTGGTAACTAACTGTTTTACATATCTAATCCCTTCCGAACTTTTAAATCAATGTAGCTTGCCAGTTTTGGCCAGTTTGGTGATATATGAAATGGCTAGTTGGCAGAGAGTTGCAAGAAAGTCGTCAGTGCAATAGTAGCTCTATGTGCAAAGCGCCTTATGTATCAAGACTGCGTAGATTTACCACACGAATTTGTCCAAAACGCTAGATTTTTTTTGTTTGAAAAGAATACTCAAAATCAAATTTGTAAATCGTCCATTTAAATTGTATGCTAGATGATAGGGGCACGTGCTGAATGGTGCTGTAATGTTATTTTTTTATAAGATGAAAAACTCATTTGTGAGATGTCCAGTCCAAACTACATCAATGGCCGTGATATGTCGTGTCCCTATTGAATATTGTTAATTAGCGAGTTTTTAAAATAAACTAAGATTATGTGCAGAAAAAGTAGTCCTATAAAAAGATGTAACGGTAGAATTTATTGCTATTTATTGCCATTGTGATTGTCAACACAATAATGTTTTCATTAGTTCTTTCAAATTTTGTTTGGTTGTTTCTTTTTCTGCACGAAATCTTCAACAGTTGACGGCTAAAGTGTTTAAAGATGTTGTGATTTACATATCTTTTGCTATTAATGAATACAAGGTGATACATAAAGATGTAGTAATATTTAAAGGGGTTTTAATCGAAAAATAAACACTAAAATGTAGATATGTTTATCTTGCAATTTGTTGATTTGAGACTAGTTTGTGTACTAAGTTGGCAAAATGATTAATCCCTTTAAATATTACTGTACTTTTTATGATTTATTAGGGTTAGCTTGTTATTAATGTTATGGTCAAACACACTGAACTCTTCTCATTTTCTTCGTTTCTTGTCTATTATAAATACGTCAATTTTCCTCCAGATTATAAATACTGCTTACCGAAGGATACCTTAATATTTTTGTAATGAGTAACATTAGCCATATAATGGCTGCCAGTTGAGACACGAGTGAGTCCGCGCGCCGGAGCTAAGCTCGGCCGCGACACGACACGACACACGACACGACATTTATATCGTGACTCGTGACGACATTATTAAGAGCCGGTGAAATAAATTTCTATACACGCAGGTCCGATTAAACTTCATTATAAAACGTCATCCTCATTAAAAATCGTAAAACGTGTCTACATTTAATTACTTATAATTAATAAAAATAGTAAAACTACTTAAAAGACTATGTATGTAACGATAAGTTTTTCAAGTCATTTAATATTGTTTACTTTTTCCTCTTTTGTAACGCGACTTATTTATTGATATTAGATATTGTTTGGTCGAGTGACTCGTCCCTCGGCGCTCGCTTATAATTGTGTATTCCATTTTTTGTTCCATTCATTTTTGATGCTTGCAACAAAACATTTGACAAAGTATTTGGAACGAGACGTGGAATGTGAACAAATCTGGGAACTATGTTAATTTTATTATATTTTTACATGATAATGTGGTGTTATCAGTGCTCTGGTGCTTAGCCTTAGGTATTCGCGGTATATTCTCATTTGCCCCCACATAAAATGCCTTCAGGAGGCATTTAGGAATTTCCAGTTGCCCTCGAGGGATTCCCGATCCGAATTATTAATAATGTGGACATAAAAACTTCTCAGTCGACTTTCAGTGGTGATTGTTCCTGATGGCAACTGGGAATATACCGTATTAGCTTGTTGGAACCTCATGTCAATGAAATTGCACACAAGTGCTGAATAGGACACATTTCCGAGCAGCTGTTTAGCACCTGAGGTATATGTATACTGTAGCTTACGAGAGGTTAGTAGATAGCGCTTATTAATATAATAATTAAACTAAATCGGTACTCTGTATCAGAGTGACTGCTTGCGCCGATGTTTGTTTGTACTGAAAGAAATCTCTCTTATTATTATACGTTTTTTTTTAAATAATTGTAATATCGAGATTGTAACGTTATTTTTAAATGAACAAGTGATGGAGTGCGGTGAGCGGTCGGCTCTAGTTGTCTCTAGTTAAAATGCTTTATTGTAACATCTTACATTATATTAATCGAATTGCAGTTTTATTACCGTCAAATATATTCTACTACATTATAGAAGATTTAGTTTTAACATTCACTAAACGTGCGGTTCTACTAACACGGAACGGAGAAGAGAGACTTAGTATTTGCCATTCACAGATTGAATTTCAAATCGCAGAATCAGTTGGAGATTTATAATAATTTTAAGCATTGTAATTATTTCAGAACTCTTTTCTACCTTGCTTTTGGCAAATAAACCATATCGGCTATACCATATTGGCCATTGGCAAATTTTTAGCTCGCTCTTCTTCGCTTCGCATTAGTAGAAACACACGCAATGAAACTATAAACTCATCCGTACAAGTGACGCAAGTCTTCCATACCTGACGTATGTCTTCTTTGACGACGATTCTACACTACTTTCGCCATAATAATGATGACGTCAATAATGCAATGATTTATTTTATTCTAGCCGTTTGATATGAGACTTGCTTTGCTGGGAGTACAAAAGGAGCTAAAAGCCAATGCCTGATTTTAAATACTTTGCTCTCTCTAACAATATAAAGTTTGTAAAAGAGTTTCATATTATTACATTTCATTGCGCCAATTTAGCTAAAATCGGCATTGTCTTTATAAGTAATATCTGCACTTGGTCGGGCGGATCAAACTAGAATAAAACTATCTACCTAAGTACACAGTGGCGTAAGATACATTAAAAAACCTTTACACCTCGGTAAAATCCCAACAGTTTTAGAATAGAATAGAAAATACTTAATTGTGACACCACAGTTATTATACAAAAAATAGAACTAAAACAATTTTAATATAAAAGTGTAACAATTGGCGGTCTTATCGCTAAAAGCGATCTCTTCCAGATAACCAAAGTTTTAAACGATTTTTACAGCTTTCTTCGTAAAAAAAAACGATTCTTTGTATTTGAAAGATTTTTTTGGTAAAAAGCGATTGGTTTAAAACCGGCAGCAATAATATAGTTTAGATCAAACTATTAAAAAGTTTTTCAATAATCTCAGAAACGGTGCGTCCTAGGCGAAAAATGACGAAATTTTTACCCTAAGGCGGTTCCATATTAAACCAGAACAGCGCGGTTAGCCGCTAGGAGGGCTAAGGAGCCAAAAGTTTCCAGTCTCCACGCGAATGGGAATATTGCCTTTTGACTTATGGAATCAAAGGCTCCACCAGAAATCGCTGTACATATCCGTGTGGGGAAAGTCTGTAGGGATTCCCACCACATCCATGGCGACTTACCTCAATTCAGAGACTACATATTATTAGGCCTTGTAAAAAAATAGATAAAATAGCTATAAAGTACGTAAATACTGAGCTTTCATGTGTAATGTCAAATGTCCCGTTATAACTTGTCATCAGTGAAAAAAGCCTTGCCCCCCTTGCCCCACTAAATAGTTAACACTTCAATTTAGTTTATCTGTTGCGGTTCAAGCCCGAAGTGCGACTACACCTAGATGGGCTTTAGCCGTGGCATATCCATGGATACAGTGGGAACCACCCATGATGCACCTGCAGATCTTCACAGCTGATCGAGTGAGCAGTCTACCGACCAGGCGGCTGTCTGCAGAGAACGGGTAACGGGATCGCTGGAGGAATCAGTCACGGTCGACGTTTCATAATTAAAACAAACAAAATAAGTTCATCAACATTTTAATAGAGGAACAATTTAGTTTGTACTAGTATCATGGAAATGCAATAAATAAGAATACTGAATCTGGAAGACAACACAAATGATGCTATATTTTCTAACACAAGTACTTTTAAAGCCTACTTGGCGAAAATGCTCGCACAAAATGTAAAATTATTTGCTTTTGATATTTTGTTTGAGAATTTAACACACCGCAAACATTTGGACCAAGTGAGTTGGTCTAAACACAAAATTATGAGCACAATTTTGTATAACTAAGGTACATTTTAGATGATAGAATGTGAAAAACACGTAATAGAAAATTTATCACATGTAGATAAGATCATGTCATATTAATTAATGTCTTTGGTTGACAATGAGTATGAATGAATGAATGAAATATTTATTTATGCATAAACATCTTATTGCAGTATGGAAACTCGCCCTACTTTATATACGCCACTGGAAAGTTGCGACGATGTCGTCTAGAGCGTCGAGTTGGCCCGTGTGTGAGGGCGGCCTAAGTAGCGATGCAACTAATAATTAAATGAAATGATTGAGCAGTAATGTGTGCGTCCATTTGAAATGATTTGATTACCTACAATAAATACACAGGAAACGAACAATACCTGCCCGCAGGTATTACTATTTCATTTTGGAAGTCAAAAAATAAATATAATTTACATTTTCTATACATATTTACAACATAGATTACACCATATCATTATTTACACATTTTAAATTATTCGCTCACGAATCTTAGCGATTCGTCATCAGTATTCTATTGTATAATTTAGCTAAATTATAATAGTTTTTCTCCCAAGGTACTTGTTAAGTATAAAAATCACGAGTCCATTTTCATGGTGAAAATGGTAAGGCGGAATAAACCAATTTCAATGATGGTACAATTTTGTGTGCAGAAGCTTAAAATTAAATTTAACTAGGTAAATTCACAAGCATTGGTTTTTGTTTGAGTTTACTGGATATCATATTACATTAGCCATCAAACGAAGTGCCAATAATGTAAGTAGTAATGGTGAAAGCACATCGACCGCATCGACCGCGCCGAACGAATCGAATTGTTTATTATAATATGAAATGTCACGAAACCTCGTACACTTGCCGGAGTCGAATCGGAAGATTTCCTATACAAAAATTATTAAGGCGCGGTCGATGCTGATGTGCGACCACCATATAAGTACATAATTTCTACCGACAGAGTAGAGCGAACAAAAACTAACAAATCACAGCACTAGAATGGAGATGTCAAAAGATTTCAAGACCTGTGATTAGTCAATTCTAGTCCACACTTCTCTACTAAGAGTCAGTAAGCACCCTTGGTCATCATAATATTTAGTATAATCATCATAGTGACAAGGGCTATGATATACCGTAAACACGTCTCTAATCGTTCATTCGTTTACAGGAAATTCAACCTTATCCCAATGTAGTAAAGTTCATAGCAAGTTGTCTTCCTCGTCCATAGGCTCTCCAGTCAGTATGTGCGGTTCTCCTATAGCCGGCACCATGTGAGAGAACTCGTTTGTCGCCCACAGGTACAAGTTTAGCGTGCGTTCTGTCGATTGCGCAATAAATCTGAAATTGAAAATTGATTAATGAGAAATCTGTGTTCATGAACTAACTTGAAAAAAAATGATTGAACATTTTCAGTCAACACTACGCGTCAACACGTAGTGTATTGACGCGTCCACAGTAGTGTGGCTGTAGCTTGTATATAGATAACATTTAGGGGGACATCTAAATGCAGAGTTTTTAGTTAGCCGGCTTTTCATAATTCATTTTCTTGCCAGTTATTAAAATAATAGATAACGTTACGATATTATAAATACGCATTACTTTACACGTCATGCCCTCATAATATGCGCAGTCTATTACGCACACATTATGAGATAATGATATCTAAACTTGTGTAAAAACATTATTAGTTAAGGTTGAATAATTTTATCAGTAACTTTTATTGTCATTGCCAATGCGGTCAATACCTCCTGCCCTGCTTCCAGAGAAGCTTGGAAGCTTCTCTAAACATCTTACCAGAACATAGGCTGCTACATTAACTGCTTTACAACTTAAATACATGGTAGTCAGAGATTTAAAGGGATTAATAGAAATTCAATCACTTCTATAAAAATAAGTAGCCATCAGCCCCAGCATTGCACATTAGTTATACATAGGTATAAACCTTCCTTTTGAATCACTCTATTTATTGCTGAAAACTGCATAAAAATCTGTCCAGTACTTTATAAGATCTAAAAAAACGGACAGCAAATGTGACATTATGTAGGGTCTGCACAACACGTCTTCCTCCTTCATTCTACTCTTACATCTGTCATATCTTGTCACTGGATAACGAAGACGATATGTGTGCTAGGGCCACATTATATCCTCTTTCCCACAGTTCATCAATAATTTTTCGACTTCATTTAAAAGGGTAGTTCCCTTCGTTCACACTGTTACTGAACAGGAAAAAAGTTTCACTCAGTGTTGGTGTAGACGAACACTACTTTTTATTTCCACTCGTACCTTTATCTCAAATAAACTAGATTTTTAGCTGTGGTGTTAAGTAAAGATGCTATAAATTGTTGATGAATAGATGATTTACCTAACAAAAGGTCTAACGTCCCCCTCATTAGCGGTCTGCAGATGCTGGTAGTAAAGATGCCGGTGTTGTTTAGAGATGATGACGGGCGGGTAGCCGGCCTGCATGAGCAGCAGGTTCATGAGCAGCCGGGACGTGCGGCCATTGCCGTCTATGAATGGGTGGATGTGTACGAGCTTGTAGTGTGCTAGGGCTGCGTATCTGGAATGTGATGGATAATATTATCTGAAGATTTATTTGATCTAAAGAACTTACTATAGAAATGATCCTATGAAGTAGTCTTGAGAGATGAATAATTATAAAAATATGATCACTCTTTCTCACAAAATAGAGACAAATCTAAAAAAAAATATTTTAATATTATTGTTGCAGACTATGGATCTGGTAATTTTTTTTTATTATTATTATTTAATAATGCACAAGCAGCTCTGTGAGCTGATGCGTGCATATCACTGCACTTGTGTTTATTGTTTTTTTAAATGTTTGCCAAGTCTATTTTTAAATCTATTTGTTGACAAAATTATGTGTGCATAATTTTGATTATGATATTAATCATTTTTTTATTGATAATTACAGAAACTGTTTGATTTAATTATATAAAAACAAAACTAAAGGTATTTACAGTATGCAGTTGTAACAAATTGATAAGATAACAATTATACAGGTGTTGTCATATATAAATCAAAACATTTTAAAAAACTTACCTTACTGGATGCAAGTCCAAAGCATCTTCAGAATTTACCCACTCCAAGAACTGTACCATGAGGTTGTGTATCTCTGAGGGCCCCGGTGGTATATGACCCCCTACATACACTTGTGTCCTCCTAAAATGACCCCCCTCTACTGGGTCCACATGACCCAACACTCTTTTATGGATTTCTAGAATATCCCCCATGGTTATATCCCTCAAACGGTACAATAATGTTGAATTAATATACTTCATTGCAGCATCTAAACCTAGAATCTCATTATGCTCATCAATACTCTTCCCTGACACAGCTATCCTTGTCTCTAAAATACTTCTAGTTTGTTGTAACGTCATTGTATTCCCTTCTATACCAACAGTATGGTAAATGTGTTGAAAGTAAGCTTCTTTCTTAGCTCTCCGTAAAGCAGAGTTGTTCTCAGGTATAAGTGACAAAGCATCTCGTTTCTCATCAATCTTCCTCAACACTTCCCTGTCTAAATTCTCAACTATACTGGCTGTCCGTTGCCTGTTCATCAATGCTCCGGTATGATCAGGATAATTAGATAAAGCTAAAGTGTAAAGTTGATCAGCCTTCACTACGTCATTTTTGGTATCCTCTAAAAATTCTCCATAGTGATTTAAAATGTCTGCATGTTTAGGTGAAAGTGCAAATGCGTGTTGGAAGAGTTTTAGCGCTTTGTCAGCCTTACCATGTTTCTTCATCTCTAAAGCAGCATTTAAAGACACAACAGCTTCAGCGTCCCTCGCTGTGTCACGTCCATGAGGCGTGGACGCAGGAATTCTATCAGAAACTGGCTCCAAATAGTTTCCATACAATCCTGTGGGTATCGGTGCAAAAGGTTTTGCAAACCGTCCATCGTAGCTCAGTAACTTATGGAGAGATATCACCACGGCTAATGTACACACGACACTTGATAGAATCACCACGGTTCTACACCGATCCACAATCATTTTGGAGAATAAAGGTTTCTCATAGCCGCAACACTTCATCGTTTCAGAATCTTTCAGCCTACCTATAAACAACATGGTTGTTTTGACTGCAATTAATACTAAGCAACACAATCTCGGCGTCTATCACAGTGACTGATTCAGATTGCATGGTTTATTGCAATAATATTTCTAAACTTTAATCTCATAATTCAATAGCGTTAAACCACGTAAGGCCATTTTTGTTTGACAACTAAAACAGCTGTCGCTGTCAGATAACACTTAAATGACAGCTGACATTAACAGTCACGAAAATAGACATTATTTCTTTTTCTTACCTCATAGGGTACTTAGACTCACATATTGATGTATTTGCCAGCTAATTTTTTGTTACAAATGCCTTTATTGATAAAAACAAATCAAATCAAAATAATTTATTGCATGAAATAGATGTTAAATATTTTATAATGGTATCCTGCCTTAAAAAGCATGCAATTTTAATAAATATTTACATATTATGTCAAACTATTCTATATGCTAACCACGATAGCGGTTCATTAAGTTTTTATTTTATCTGAGTAGCGGTTACATTTTTGAGCAGTTTGGGTAGAGACATTGGATCCTTGGGGCCTGAGCGTGAGAGCTCACCGCATTTAACAAAATAACAAAAAATTATGTGAGCGCTTGGTCGAAGCGACTTGTGACTCATGTGACCCTCTTGGCGGGATCTCCTCCCTAGGACTTTACCGTCGGAGCGTTACCGCGCTCTCTCTCTCTAAATCCGGCTCCCAGGGAGGTAGAGAGATGGAAGGGGCTCGCCAAGGAGGCACTGCTCGAGAGGTGGAGTGTGCGTTTAGACTTTAGACCACCCCCGAACAGGCAGCTGGACAGTGGTGGTAGTCCGTCTTAGTGGACGGACGGAGTCCAGCAGTAGACGGACTTTAAAGCTCGAGTATTTGACCTTCCGGCTCGTGCAGGTGCTTTCCGGGCATGGATGCGTTAGAAAGTACCTGCACCTGCCGGCAGGGAACCGACCCTTGCTTGTCACCACTGTGGTTGCCACGTGGATACGGCGCAGCACACACACTGGAGGAGTGCCCAGCGTGGGTCAGTGAGCGCCGTACCCTCGTCGCAGTTATGGGGGACGAAACCTCGCTATCTTCCACCGTAAGAGCCATGGTTGTGAGCGAGGCAGGTCGCGGTCTCCTTCTGCGAGACAGCACTCACGCGCGCTGTTCAAATCGCGGAACACGTAAGGGGGCGTGGGTCTATGTGGCAAGTACGGAGGTACTTGACACCGCACTAATAGACCCACGAGGTGCGCGGTGTTTTCGCGCGCCACTTGAGAGGTTGGGGTGAAAACTGCTCTTCACCCTAAATGGACCTCCTATCTGTGAGGACCAAACGCTGTCGTGGCTGCGGAAGAGTGCTTTCGCAACCCCTGCAATATGGCGTTCCGCAGGAACACCCCCAGGTTTTATGGGTATCCCCGCCGCGCCCATCTGAGGCGGGGGAGTACCACATACCCCCTGCGACTCCCGGCGCAGGGTGACTACGCATTTTTCCTGGAATTAAAAAAAACTACGTGTGACCAAAATCCTGGGGTATAAGTATTTGGTCCAACGCATAAGTATTGCCATACAACGTGGCAATGCTGCCAGCATTCTGGGCACTCTGCCATCTGACAGTGGTTTGGAGCACTTGGATTTTCTATAGATTGACGTATAGCCAAAAATTGAATCTACTGTAAACTCCAAAAATCTATTATAAGTATCACATATTTACTAGATTACTCTTTCAGCCGTAAATTTCTGGTGCCACCACGGAACAAGATAACAAGACTCGTAGTGCCATCATCAACTAGGGTTATATTACCAGTACGGTACCAGTTACGGTAGTTCAATGAATTATTCTATGGGATTTTAAAAATAAAATTGTAGTTTTATATTTGATACATGGATTTATTTATTAATCAATCAATACCTTCTCAGCACTCTCTCATAACACTCAGATCATTTACAATAATATCTTAACTCTATCAAAGACATACAAATTCGTATTAAAATTATTTAATTTAAATAAAATTAAGGCTAATAAATAAATAACCCTCTGCCGTGTAGGCATAAGCTGCTTGACCGCTTATAAATTCTTTATTTCAACATTGCATTGAAATGAAGAATTTTTAAGCCCCGTTTTCATTAACACGATCAAGCGACGCGTTCGTCGCGTGTTGGTGACTAGACGGAGTCATCACAACAATAATCACATCGTCCAGCGAGCGCCAACCATGCAATCGATACTGGCAAGTGGAGCACATTGAAATACTTGGCAGTACATGAGATTACCGTTCTGAGAACATAGCCGCGGCTACATTCGAGAAATCCATTGGCGCATTCCGCTGAAGTTGCGTGTCTCGTAACTTCCTGCGACCAAGGAGTCTTCAACTTGGCCAACGAGACGATGGCGAGAATAACACATTAATTTATACTAAGCTAACATTATGGCAGTTTGCAGGAAATTAGAGAGCAGACAACTGAGTTTCATCAAGCAGCTTACTGATGGGCTGGCTGCGGCCGTTAAGGCGCCTTACAAGCTATTTTTTTTTACATTGGCAAGTAAAAAATATCCGAAGATTATAAATAAAAAATAACCGTTCTTCGGCAAGATTAATTCTTAAATGCTAATTTAAATAAACATTAATTATTTAAATAGCTATTGTTAATAGCGTAGCATAATCGATTATTATACAAAAGGACACTCACAGGTTTTTGCTAAAATACAAGCGACCAGCGCCTCACACTGATAAAATTTCTTAATTAATTTAATACTTTATTCGTGATAAAGCCGTTATATAAACAGACTTCACAGCCTGACTTGGAACTAGAATTAATGCATTCATGAAACACACCCTTAAATATTGTAAATTGTATCTAATTCGCTTTCCGTTCATAGTTATGCCCGTGTTTATGCCTTAGTAATACATATTTCCCTAAAGCCGGGTGCACACCAAACATACAAAAGCAAACAGAGGGATTCGTTGGCTATCGTTGGTGCTGTGTGCACGACGTAGCGTAGGCCAACATAGCCAACATAGCTTGTGGAGCGAACTCTTATAATTCGTTAGCTTTTGTTTGTTTGGTGGCTACTCAGTACTCAGCTTAAATAAAATAAAGTGTCGCACTTGGTTTAGTTATAAAGAATGCGGTAGTAGATCAGTGGTTCATTAACCACAAAGTGTAGTTAAACGGCGGTAATCATAGTACCACCGCAATGGACGAGTGAAGGGCGCGGTAGTACATCCATGTTGTTGGATCAACGGCACATGGAGTCAACTATGATCATGGTAGTGTAGACGGAGCAGCCCAATGTGATCATGGTTCCGATGACGATGGAGGAGTGAAGGGCGCGGAAGGCTCGCAGCTCGCGGAGGTAGCGCGGGCAGTGGGCCAGCTCGCCTAGGACGAGCTTACCTACCTGTGGACAAGAGAAAGGAACGCACTGTTAGTAAAGACAACATTTTGAAATAATAATTCAGATGATTTCAAAGTCAAAAATAGAAAATAAAATAGAAAATAAATAATAGTTATGATGATTCTAAAGACAGACTAAAATAATAACAGCACTAGTAGGATATGTAGGTGCACCGAATGGATATAAGGTAGGTAGAACCAAAAATCACGTGGAATTTAATAAGGTTTCATTCAGAGTAACTTGAATGGTTTTCTGCGAAAGCATATACACAATGTAAGCAAAAGTTTTCCCAGAAAGATTATAATGCTGGCTTATTAATTACGTGATCGTCGAATTAAATTTCGCAAAAGATTTTAGTTGCTACCCAGAATGATTTTTTACTAAAAAGTAATTAAGTACCTAACCCACTGGATTTGGTAAAGATTGGTTTGATACTTCTTTAAGCGACAAATTTACTACATATTAACAATATTTAAATATTACTATTATCTGGTGTAATTTAGAATGCAATACGAGAAAGTGAGAGGAAACTTGACCTTTCAGCAAAACCTCAACAGATATGAAAGGATAGCCGGTAGGCAATAAGATAATATTGCAGTTGGTGGTTCAATACAATTTTTAATATTATCACCTTAGAGAGGTTCGTATATTGTGTGACTCATACCTAATTTTATTTTCCCTACACTTGAGATATCAACATCCGTGAGTTGTCACAATGCGATTTTAGATGATTTATTATTTTGATTTTATCATTCAGCGGTTCGTAGATTTAGCGTGATATAATAAAATAAAAATAGAAATATATGTAAGTACGCAGTTTTATTCTAAATACAAAAAATATTTTATATACTTCTAAAATACTTTATGTAAGTATGTAGTTCCTAAGTTATTGTCACCATAATTATTATTATTGTTTATAAGAGTTACGCCGTGAGTCAAGTAGGTATTAGCGTTCATTTATTAACGATTATGCTAAAAAAATTACAGATACATTTTTAATAATTTGTGAGCTTACTTAAATTCAATAATCTCAGAAACTTCTCTTCCGATAAGAATTAATTCACCAACAGAGTGTTAGGGACCTTTTCCAGATTATGTATTTAATGTTGTACCTATTCTATCACAAATATCGTAAAAAAATTAAACATGCAAAAAACAATAAATAATGTTAAATTTAAAGATTATATACCTAAAACTAGCTGCGCCCAGCAGTTTTACCCGATTTTCTATAGCCTATCTGTTATTCTAGGGTCTAAGCTATCTGTATACCATATTTCAGCTCAATCGGTCCACTCGTTTAGGCGTGAAAGAGTAACAAACAAATCCAGACATCCTGACATCCAGACATCTTTTCTTACAAACTTTCACATTTATAATATCAGTAAAATGTAATAAGTACAATGTTTACCTCTTGGCCACCTCCAGCCGCCTCCTCCATTTGCGTCTTGACATACTTGGCACGCAGCATGGGCCGCACGAGGCGCACGCGCACGTAGCCCTCGATGATGAATACCACTAGCAGGAGCGCTAGCTGCAACAACAAACAACAACATTAATAAATCAAATTTTAAGCCGACTGAGTGTAGCTTTTCCTTACGGTGCCGTTCCACCAGAGATGTGCTTATGTGCTATGCTACGTTGCTATGCGTTTGATATCCACCAATCATATTCATTGGTGCACATAGCTTAGCACTGGTGGAAACGGTTTCAGCTGAGTTTTTGTATGGAAGGATGCGAGCTACGGATGCGAGCTACGGATGCGCGCTACGGATGTGTGCTACGGATGCGCGCTACGGATGTGTGCTACGGATGCGTGCTATGGATGCGTGCTACGGATGCGTGCTACGGATGTGTGCTACGGATGCGTGCTACGAATGCGTCCTAGGGATGCGTGCTAGGGATGCGTGCTATGGATGTGTGCTATGCGCCGTTTGTTACTATGGCAACTGCGATGTTAGCTACGCATCTTCCTCGCACTCGTCTGATAAAACAAGGATACAAGTCTGCCTGTTTAAAAAGAGACAAAATCGAATCAGATTTCTATTTTATTTTTAACCTACTTGAATACATACGCATACCTACCTACCTAGACTTAATGAAATCGATACCTGTATTATAAATTATCTTAATAAATCAATGAAGATTAACTAATTTGTTTTTAAACCGGATGTCCGGTACCATCAAAATAATTCAAAGCCAATCGATGATATTGGTAAATCTTTTATAAAAAAAACTTCATAATATGTACCTACTAAGGTTTTATTTTTGAATGCAATGGCCTTTGCAACGGACCTTGCATTAACTTTAATCAATGATTTTAAAATTATGGACTGCCAAAGATTATGCAATTCAAAGACATTTTAAATTATCGGACAATTTTTCAGCATCTTCAATCAAACTTTTCAATTTTTTATACGATGATGTCCCACTTCCAAACCAACCGAAATCAACAAATAGCTTAGTATTTTAACTGACTGCAAAAAATGATCTAATAGGTACAGTTCGTAATTGTCTACCTACGAGTTTTTCGGAACTACGAGAACTACGGAATGTATACTTGGAGCTTGGAACAATCCTTTGAGACTTCCTAACAAAATATATACATTTTAACAAGAACACACATCCTGGTTAACTCTAGTTTATATTATGATTTCTTTTTAATTTCAATTATTATTTATCAAGCATTAAGTACTGGTTTTATAAGACCAATAGTTACCTATTGTACTCAGCATAATAAAATATTTAAGTGGACATACTTATAACTTAAAATATCATTAAGTTCACGGCTAAAACAGAACACCTTTTAAAATTGCTATTTGTAAATAATTATGTATGTATTCGGATTAGCCAATGATATTATGTATTGAAGATATTTGCAAAGGTAACGCGCTGAGTGCCTAAATCATTAATCATAATATTGCCTTAAGGTTATTTTATTGCCAATTTCCATTCAAAGATTATCACGATCCGTTCAATTGTAATGAGTATCTAATTTTAAAATAATTTAAGAAGTTAAGTACAATTTTAATTATTACCAAGTATTTATATTGAAGTCAAGCAACAGAATAGATTACCCTACTAACATTGTCAGAGACTAATCATAAAATTATTGTTATAGGTTGTGTGGCCAACCTATATTGTTGCAGTTTCAGGTCGCCAAGATTACTACAAGGCCTGTACCTGCAACATGACCTAACTGTCTCCTACATAACTTAGGTACCTACGAGACCCTAGTTATACATGTCCTCGAAAACACGTCCGCTTGATTTTTTCCACACACTTAGATTTGAGCCCAGTGCCTCTGGATTACATAATTATTATGTCCAATGAGCCAAAGACTCTACAATTTTTTGCCGGTACTGAATACCACCAGTCACCAGTCCAGCTATTAAATAGTAAAGATAAGCTGTTGGTAAGATAATAGTAAAAATACCGGATTTATATATTTATGTTTTAATATAAAATTATGAAAATGATTGTAGGGGCAATGAAAATAGAATATAATATTATTCAAATGACAGACATATTAAAATAATAGTCTTAATATTTAAAGTCTTGATATTCAAATTCATTTACCTATGTTCTGGCTTAAAATAAATTGTCATAATGAAAAAAATGCTTGAATTTTGTATCATGAACTCGAAACGTCAAAAAGTTATTAAAAATGAACTCATAAATGGTAAAGTTCAAGTTACTGGCAATATTTTTGGCGCCTCCTTTTATTTTTTTATTGAGCTTGAATTTAATTTATAACTGTCACGATATAGCCGTGACCGTTTTTTTACGATTTCCTTTTACACCTTTTATATTAAATTTTATAAATTACTATTATTATGGTCGAAATTATACGGATTGGTATAAAACGGTGTAATTTTATTATCACTTTGTTAATATTGACATAAAGGCTGTAATTTTTGAAACGCCTACCCTTTGCTGCCTTTATTTACAGTTTATAGTCCTTTAAAAATAAAAAAAAATCGTAAAAAACGTTAGGGTTCACGTTTAATTTTTTTTATTAAGTATAATATTATACGAGTACTTTTTTATGACAAATTGTTAATATTGTACCTAAATTAAAACAACGTTTTATATTATACAAAAAAACTGCAATTCTAAAATACTTAGTTATCGTACTTTCATAATAACATACATCCGAATAGGTGAATATATTTTCACTTTTATTTACGTAACTGTTGCAAATCACGAATTTTGTTCACAATTTTCAATTTATCGATTATATCGAATCAATTTACCAGTGGATAAATGTACTTGATAATATTTACCTGTATCCAACACGTGTTCTCGAACTTGGTGAGGCACTGTATCCTGAAGTAGGACATCAGTGCCAGGAGACTCATGCAGGCGTTGAAGGCATAATAGGTCGGGAATAACACTGCTTGCACTCGACCGAACTCATGTCGGGGTAACGAGAAATATAGCACGATTCCTGTGGACAACAGAGAAACTAATTAAAACGATACATTTCAATTAAATACAGTTGATTTTTAAGTTTATTTTATGACGCGATAAATGATGACTGATGATGAATGATGATTATTATGGACTGGAGCTATTGAGTTAAATTAGGTACCTACTACTAATTATTATCATGGTTTAAAATTCTTTGACATAAGTTTTATTTTAGACGAATTAATTCCGATATTGTATCCTTTACCAACAGAATACAAACATTAAATCTTTGGCAAATACACAAACGTATGGGTCCATCAATATTCCGAGGAAGAAAGCTAAGTAATTATAGTCTGTGAAAGCGGTAATTAAAAAAACTTTCAGTAATTTTTGCAACTTATTGAATTATTATTAAACTATAACATTATGTATATTTATTATTCCTTCAATCATAATAACTTATCTAAAAGGATCATGGAAAAGCAGTTTGTCAAAACGTTCGGAAACATTAACTGTCGAGTGGAGGTCAAACAAATAAAGACCGGAACAGATTAATGTGTCACTATCAATAAAATTCGTTCACTCATTCACTCACTCCTCATTCATACACTCCTTGAGCAATTTGCGACGAATGTACGTACCTACTTTTATTTTTTCCTGTTACAGGACTTACTTAGATGAGGAAGTTTATATAGGAAAAAACTTTTGAAAAAAAAGTATAGTAAGTTATTTTTTATTTGTTTAAGTGCATTTTGCAATAATTACGTCATTGACGCCAAATTTAATATTCGAAACTGTAATATTATTATGGTCTATGGTCAATGTTAAGTGTTTTTGTGTAATGTCCAAGGTGACATTTTGACCTCCTAAATAAATTTTAATGATGCGGTCCGATCTTTATGTAACATTATCCAATTATGCAAAATTACATACAAAATGAATGTTTTTTTTTGTCAAATTTCAAATTACACAATTGCAAAGTAAAATTTAAATTAAATATTATAATATAAAATTTAAGGTTTTATGTATCTTCTAACATGCTAATTATATAACGTTATTATTTATATTAGGTACCTACCTATATGTTTTTCATCATCGGAATATCCTATACGACTATATAAAATTCACATATCGCACATTATATTATAACTTCACTATAAACAGAATTTCGCTGCTATTACATGAAGTAAATATACCTAATCTGTGTCCCTTTATCTCAAAATTATTTTTACTGGAAAGTTTGCTTTAAAAAGTCCACAACATTTCGTTAAATGCATCCGGATTGCGATAACATTCGTGCATCGTGTAAGAAACGCAATTAAAGTGCTGTTACTGACTTTTCAATGACTCCCCGAGCTTACCACTTTTTGTACCCAAGGTAATGGCGGAGAATGTTTTATTTATGTGGATGATGTTACGTAATTCAGACAATTGGGAAGTGGACAAATTGCGAAATGATTGTTTTTCTCTGAAAGAAACTTTAATTGAACAAGTATTTAGTGGTTTGAGCTGTGTGTTGATATCAATCAGTCAGTCGCGCGTTCCTTTTCTCAAAGCAGATTTTTGCTCATGTTTCCTAACTTTTATTTCTTCGGCTTTCTATTTAAGTGGTAGAGAATAATGCAGTTTTAACGCAAAAGTAGGTGTTTTCTTCAGAGAAATGTCGTGATTATCGCTGCCCATCTTTGATCTATATAGTATCACTTTTTACATTGCTTTCTATCTTCGGAAGGTGAGAAAATAACGTTTCAGAATCTGGTTATAAGATTTATTACCTTAAAGTGAAGAGGGCAAACCTTATTGATTATTTTGAAGGTAAACCTCAACAACCAATTGTTCCAAGAGTTTGATAACCTTCTAGTCTAGTCATCTTCGTGGGCAATCCATCATTATTTCATAATGACAAGTGAATTAAATTAAAAATTTAAAAAACCCCCAACGCAATACGTATTTCACCATTTTTTGTATGGTGGCCATCTTGGATTTTAAATTTTATATAGTGGACTGTAATCTACTTGTTAAGCCCTTTCATTTGATACCCATATTGAGGGGGTCGTGGAAGAAAAAAGTGATCCGCCATTTTGTAGCGGCGGCCATCTTGGACCGATTTCCACCAAACATGGCTAAGAACACTCTCGACTAATTCTACTTTCAAACAAAAAAAACAAAATCAAAATCCGTTCATCCGTTTGGGAGCTACGATGCCACAGACAGACACATACACACACACACAGACAGACAGACAGACAGACAGACAGACAGACAGACAGACAGACAGACAGACAGACAGACAGACAGACAGACAGACAGACAGACACGTCAAACTTATAACACCCCGTCGTTTTTGCGTCGGGGGTTAATAAAACAAAGTCTATCTAAAACCAGCGGCGGTCTTCAAAGGATTTGCCATACTGTATGTTATTCCAAGGCACAGAAATTTTTATCCTAATCAGCCTAGCCTAGGCGTTTAATAAAAAAATACTTTAAGTTTTTTTTTGTTGTTTTTTAATTTATTTTTATTCATTGGTCCACTTACCGGAAACAAGAGTCATCCAAACTTGCGCACCGAGATGCGTGGCGACAGATCCGACGTACAATGCTCTCCATCCTCGAATACTACTCGTCGAGCCCGGCCTCGTCAGCCAAGCCAGGATTATTACTACTGCTAGCGCCACGTGGAAGGGCTGGGAGGTTCTGGTTGCGATCCTGGACAAGAGAAACCATTTATTAGTATACTGGGTTGTTAAAGCGAAGGAATCGTGTATCGAAAAACAGTTATGTGGTAACATTTACAAAAGGTACTGTAAATGTGGTTTATTTTGTTATTAATTTGAAGTTATCATGAAACCTCGATAAGGACCTTGAGTATAATCGATCATCTTGAAGTTACAGTGAATTCATGGTGAAATATAAAATCTAATAGACTTTTTAATAGAGTTTTAACTTGGTCACAATTGAATAGAATTGCGAAGCAATCTAGAATGATTTTTATCACAAGAAGTGCAAACGATTTCCCTTGATGTAAATCTAAACGAATACGGGTATCAGAAGTTGATTGAATGCTCGCACCATTTGTAGGGGAAAAGGTAGAGTTTTATGAGCCTGAACTAATACGACGTTGTCGCGCAAATTCCGATAATTCTATTGAACTCTGATTAAAAGTGTAACATAAAATTCTGATAGCCAACGTTTAGCTTGATTTCAGGAAATCATTATACAATGCCACGTGATGACCTAAGGTTGGAACAATAGCTGTGAGTACTCAGGGAATTGAATTTAAACGTAAACAATTCTTCAGCGTTGTTCGATTGAAGTGAAATAAACTGAACATAACTGATTTTTTATGGATCCGGGATGAAATTAAAGATATATAGATACTGAAGACCGAACAAAGTGAAGGGAAAAGAGCCAAGAAGCAGACCCCTAAAGCTGAGATGGGAAAGATGAGGTAAAACGTGAAAGGAAATATAAAGCCAATTTACATAAAAATAAATAAACTTTTCCTTTATAAAGTTAAATTTGATAACCATTAAGCAGTTCAAGTAAAAATATAAACAGTTCAAAGCATTTAGCAAGTTTTCATATCGTCATTACTAGGTATACTAATACATATTTGAATGCCTTATAGTTATAGAAAGTAAGCAAATATTTGTAAGAATAGTTTGTTTCGTGTGAAGAAATGATTGGTTAACCACGAATCATGACGATATAATGTGTTAGTTACATATTACATACAAAACATGTTATTTGATATTAAAATGTATGGAATTGATTTATGTAGAGGAATTTAATTTAAATTGTTTAATTTACGTACGTTAAGTAGAAGTGTCGAACACTTAATATGAACGCTGCTCAAATCATCTTTTATAGATGTAAAAGACCAATGATGATGAAGTAGGTATACCTACTATGTGGTTCCTATTGTCGATTAATTAGAAAGGAGAAAACTTATGCCAAATACATTATATGTACAGAAAATGAAAAAAAAAATTAGGAAAGGCTTTGCTTCATACTGTTGGTACCACCATTTGCATAAAGTATATAATGTTTAATCTTGATTACCAAACTAAACAATCTTTCTTTCAAGTAATCAACATTTTAATTTTTTGTGTCACCATTGTCAGAAATAAACAAGATGACAGGTTATTTTACCTATTACATTGGGTACGAAGCGCCTATGTACGCGCAATAATGTAAACAATTTTCATCATTTTCACACCACTTTACATATGTATCTATGCTATTGTACTTATCTGCTATAATACATTATGTAAGTCGGGTGTGTCACTACGTCACAAGTTTGCACTCATCATTTCGTAGAAAAATGTAAATAGTAACCAGTTTCAACTTTATATTATCACAGTGGACGATTCTAATAAACATTTTACGTCAATAAGCAGCAAAATAATAGGAAATTATAATTACTTAGTGGTGTTACGTATTTAACCTTAACTTATCAAATTAATTGACAGGAAAAATAGAATTCCATTACGTAAAAACATATAAAGGACACACGTACCTACATTTTTTCGGGTAAAACTGTAGGCTAAAAATGTAGCTGTAATTTTTAATGAGATGTTTGTTTATACTCGTATATAGAGATAAACTTAAAATACAATCTAGGGCAAGTCATCAAAGTGATATATTTTCCATAAATATGCCCAAATAGTGGCCCTACAAATATTTTCTCAACAAACTGAGGAAAAACGAGTGCATTTGGCTGATGATTTTGGATATCTGCCACTAAACTCATATGACAGGTTATTTTAAAACTAAGTGGGCTGACCTTAGCACGTCGAGGTAGTAATTTGTCAAAAGTTTTATTATTGAAGATGAATTATTATTAGTTGTGCAATTAAGTTCTACTGAAATAAGTAAGTAAAGTTTTACTATCTGTTTTTTTTTTCGTGGCAAATGCCTTTTTTGAGAAAAACAAACTAACAATACTACAGCTACTACAGCAGTAAAGAACACTTTTATTAACTACAGATCGACCACAAGCCGATCTACAGAAAATCCAAGTGCTCCAAACCACTGTCAGTTGGCAGAGTGCCCAGAATGCTGGCAGCATTGCCACGTTGAATGGCAAGATACTATGTTGTTAAATAAAAAAGGATTGAAAACTGTTAACAATAATAAATTATATAGTCTTGAATAAAATGGACATTGATATGGTCTTCTAAGGCAAATAAAACCTAAGCTGTAGTAGACACTATATTAAGCTAGAAAAATAAGAAATAGTGTTTTTTTAGATTTCATCTATTTATTTTCATTATACAACACACATGTACTCGCATTTATTTCATCTAGTAGGTACCTAGATATTAGATAGGTTGATAGAAACATGATATACTTATCTATAATACGCCTTTACAAAGGCGTAAACCGACTGATATTTTCAAAATATTTCCTTATTTTTCTATCGTTAATGCTTAGATTACACCGAAATTGACAGCAAACAATACTATCAACGGTTTTATTTCTTTTGCCGACACTACCTTTGATAATAAGTATCTGATGTAATATTTTAACTTTACTTTAGTACTTTCACTTAGTATTTTGAAAATCACCTCCAGATTTATCCATAGCAAGTAAGTTTAGCCGGTATTTTTGCCTTTTTGTATAACTAATATTTTAGTACTAACACATTAAAAATCATTAGTTCACACCGATTTAGTCCCTTAATTAGGTAATTATGAATAAACATAATAAATGTAAATGCAAATTTGTATAACATGACCTTACGCACTCTAATAGCGGAGCACGATTAATTTTAGATCTATTTTAGCTTTTTTTATTGTGGTATTTTTGATAGTTTTTTTACAAGCTTTTAATTACTTTCACCTATCTGTTGTCTGTCTGTCTGTAATCAAATCTTGCAAGTTTAATTTGACCCACTTCTCGGTTTCCAATTGAGCTGAAAATTTGCATGCGTGTGTAAATCGGATGACAATGCAATATTTTTATGACATCGAGCTGATCTGATGATGGAGCTGGAAGGTGGCCATAGGAACTCCGTCATAAAACAACGCAACCCCACCGAGTTTGGGCTCATTTGATTCGTCTTGACGAGTACTTTATGATGCAAGATGATTATAATAATAAAAGCTTGTTTTTAAAAAGTTTTTTAAAATTTCACTTGTTTCTATATCGTACAGTATCTACCTATACTAGAAAAAACTTCTTTTTTTCACGCATTTGAATGTACGTAAAATTAAATATTTTCCAAAAGAAATCATGACGAATGAACCCTTTTTGCCAAGAGAAAAAAATATCGAGTGAACTGAACATTTTTAACAGTACAGTTTGTTGTATTTCTATTTCACAAGAAAAGCAAAAATCTCAATTCACAATGAATTCGCGTCACAGTTTTTCATATTCGTTCGATAAGAATCGTTACGATTGCCAATATCGGCGTTATCGTTGGTCGACGTGCGTTGGAACACGTCTGCCAGGCTTTCACAGCCTTGCCGCATCTTCGTGTTGAGCCATCGAGGACATTGTACTGAGTTCACTCGATTTATACTAAAAGGAAGTGTATTTTAAGCCCGCATCGTCGCCTAACATCTAACAACACGCGACATCGTGGTCAAAGGCTAACCTATTAGTGAATAAATGAATAGAATGTTGAAGACTGAATTGTTAAGAGTGTCTGCCGTGTTAATCTCAATGTATTTTGCTATATTTTTATATTATTGCAAATCATCCACTGTCAAGAGTTGGAGTTGTATAAAACTGTTAAAGATGTAGGTTATATTTAAAAGACGTCACAAATTTTATAAAGAGTCCCATATTAAGATTTTTATTATTATAGTTAATAGTTAAAACCACTCGTTTTTCTCGTGTCATGTGTAATATGAAAGTTATTGATTGGTATTGGTCATTAAAAAAGTTTACACCAATAAAGATAGTCCTCCCACTTTCTCCATTACCCATGACTTGTTTTTAGGTCAATTGTTATACTACACTCGTTTTATCTATTGTAGTTAATGAGAATTGTTAATGTTCGGAAAACCTTGAGAAATAGTGAGAGTTAAAAGAAAGTGTCAATAAAATTTTATCGCCTCAAGGTGACCATAGAAATAATTTAAAATGATTCGTTTCTTCTTCTTAAAATTTTATACATATATTTGTTCGATACTGTTTTATTTTTATTTATAAGTAAAAAATAGCGCGGTCATTTTCATGTCGCTTCTTTACACTTGTAATAGGTCTATTTTGTAGATTTTTTTTTTTTTTTTTTTTTTTTTTAATGCCTTTATTGAGAAAAACAAACTAACAATACTACAGCTACTACAGCAGTAAAGAACACTTTTATTAACCACAGATCGGCCACAAGCCGATCTACAGAAAATCCAAGTGCTCCAAACCACTGTCAGTTGGCAGAGTGCCCAGAATGCTGGCAGCATTGCCACGTTGAATGGCAATACTTATACGTTGGGCCAAATATACCCCAGCATTTTGGTCACACGTCGCCTCGACCAAGCGCTCAGATAAATTTTGGAAAATGCGGTGAGCTCCCGGACCCCAAGGACCCAAAGTCTCTACCCCAAACGGCTCAAAAATGTAACCGCTATCGAGGTTAGCATATTTACGCCGCTTGAGCCGCTCAGCAGAAACTGCCGCCGCACCAGCCGCAATTTGAGTCTCTGGAAGATGTGAGGGCGCCAGTGTATCAACGCAAGTCGCGTCCCACACTAACGGTCGACCTAACTTCCAGGGAATCAAAGTCATACCGTCAGGTCTTTTACAATTTGTAGATTATAATATTAAATTAATATTAATCTTCAGCTTTTTAGAAGTTACTATACAGGTAATTTTATAAGGATCAAGATATCGAGCAAACATAATATAATACGTATGCTCTAAGTTATATAATTTATTATAAGTTAGGAAAATTAGATAACTACCATAGTTTTATCGAAAATAGGGAAAAATAGATAAGTGTAAATGCCTATTGCCTATAAACTTTTTACTTTTTATCTCTCGCGATAAACGACAAAGGGCCGAATTTTAAAACTTGTTTTTTATTTTTTTTGCTGCGTCAACATGCGTTGTAAAGATAAAAATGTAGAACAAACAAAAATATTTTGATCGTGTATTGTAAAAAACTGTTTATCAACCAATATAATACTTTTCGTTCAGTCCCCTTTTGTACGGAGATTTTTTTATTTATTTGGAATTAACATGTATTATTACGATACGTAAAATGTATTATATAGTTACGTTGTTAACTTTGTAGGCCCAACGCACCGGTTGCAGTGCGGTGTTACCAGACTATTATAATATCCCTTATTATGTATTTAACTTTTTTTTTAAGTAAAGTAAACCGTATGTATTCAAACGAAGAATATCCGATTAACTTTATTCATAGAGCTGATTGATCTAATTAATTAAAAAAGGTTAGTTCTTTAAGAATGGAAGCCCTTCTTTTTCAGGTGGAAAAAAATACAAAGACTTTCTCTCAGGCTTACTCATCTTTACTTACAATGGGATGATAACGTCTGGAATAAGTAAATAAAAGATTCATTTTAAAAATATAAAAAAAGTATTTTTATTTAGCTGCCCATTGGCAATTCATTTTCGCAACAAGGTAGGTAGGTGCGGGAAAAACAATGGTTATGAATAATTCAACCAGTCCACATGTTTCGTAAGAAAGGCCTTAAATTATACTTTAAATTCAATATTGAACTTGATCTTGAAGTCAGTTTTATATTGGAATATAAAATGAGCAAAACTGAGACCTCATGTTAAATTTACCGGCTCTACATAAAATAAAAATATTTTTAAAATGTTGAAAACTTGAATGATAGGCACACAAATTATAAGTACTTATAAATTAAAACTTTTTCCAAGATGTAGATATTATGTAGATTTGATGGTAACACATTTTCGGGTGTGGTTTATTTTATTTTCAATTTATTTTTATTTAGGTATAAAATTTGCATTAGGAATGCACAAAACAATATTTTACTTTAAGATAAGTATTGAGCATTGACAAAAGAAACCCCTTTTATTTCATTTTATTTAATTTCAAAAAGATTTTATTTGTGTAGTCTCGTTCATCAATTTACATTAAAAATAATTGTATAAATTTCATTATAAGTACTTTTAAAGAATTTATTGTAGTGATATATCAATTAAATGTTACTATAAGATAATAGTAGATAATAATGTCCATTGACTGCTATCGAGAAACATTTCCTACAATCGTTCGGGGTAGAACCGCGCCGCCAATCAGTGATTGACCCAATAAAATGTAAACCTTGGAAAACTTTGAAAGGTAGAGCCTGTCTTATCAACAGTAGATGTATAGGTATAACTAGCTTATTCTCATATGGAGAAATCCTTTCTTAGCGGACGTCTGCGTCATAAAACCTATCCGTGTTCTTTGGAAAAAAAAAACATGAAAAAAATAAAATGAAATTTGTTTTATCTTGATTCCTTCAACGGTTTGAACTCTACGTTGATATTATATATCAGTCAATCACTCTTTCCTCAGTCTACTTATATTTAGACTAGCTTATGCTTGCGGCTTTGCCCGCGTGACAAAATTCTTTCTTAGCGGAGGTCTACGTCACAAAACCTATCTGTATTCCAAATTTGAACCCAATCCGTTCAGTGGTTTAAGCTGTGCGTTGATAGATCAGTCAGTCAGTCACTCTTTCCTTTTATATATTTAGATAGATAAAAAGGAACTGGATCTGGAACATTGTGTTTAGAAGACAGAATCACTATAAAGTCGGTTGAGCTATTATCTACCTACGTAACATTTTATCACGAAGACCTACACTTATCTTCTCTTGCCCAAGGAAAAGTTTGCGAGCCCTTGAATGGAAAATTTTGCGATAAATGCAGATAGTAGACGTGTTGTAGAGTTGTCATAATATAACGACTCATGTCTTTTTATATAGAAAGAGGTTCTCTACTCGGCTATATTATTTATTTTTGCATAACATTATATTTCCTCGTTCTTTGATTAAGTTTATAAAGTTTAAAATATTGCTCCTTAAATCTTTCTTCATCTAAATATAATGTTCCCAAGGCAGCTTTATAAGCTCTTGTATGTATGTGGGTGTGTTCAATAGTTATCATAGTAAATGAAAATTTACGCCTTCCTGATATTAGAACGGCGTGCACTTTTAACCAGCTGAACTCTAGTAACTTTCCATAGAGATGTGACAATGTCTTGATGTCACAGATTAAGTCCAAGATACGAGTATATTGCACGACGTATAATGCACGTAGCTGATAAAGTAAATCATTGATAGGAAAGTAGGATATCAGTGGCTGGTAGCTAGGTACTTGAGACAGTAGTTGACCCCTGTCTCGAGTGGCTAATTGATTTAGCCTTATATTGTAATAATTATTCTGTACATAGATAATAGGATTTAGCAATTTACAATAAACAAATTACAAATCTATATTGGTAATTTCTTTTAATGGTAGGTCCTAGTGGAGAAAATAATAGCGTGACTGAGCTGTCAAGCTGATCACTGAAAAGATTTGGTTGAAATTTGGCACACAGTCGCGAGCCACAGCGAGTATAAGTTGGTAAGAATATTATGAAGTAAAACAAAAATTGATGTGTGGAGAGTGCCAATTATTCTTAATATACTCGTACCTCTACATTTATTGTATGTATGTATGTAGAGGTGAATATTGTGTATTCTAGAGCAATTTTCTATTCGTCATAACTAGGTAAAGAATTGTCTTTTGTTTGTACGATTAATTTACGACATTCCTGCGGTCTGTCCACGAGAGAAGCCTTCAGTCTTCTTTAAGGTCAATAACCTGACCTTGAATGCAATTATGACGTTACAAATTCATTTTACAAAGTACTGCATACCTTTGGCAAATGTGCAAACTGTGTGACGTGTGACATTATGAAACTCCTACGCAAAGTGGATGATTAAAAAAAATAATGTTCGGGTAAAAACTTCGTAATTGTCTAATTTACATACATCTATTTAACCAGTTTCATACTGCTGGATAAATAGATCTCCTTAAAAAGTACTCTACCTTTCGATCCTGTGCGACTATAATTCCCATAGTTTTAGGAATTTTGTGAAACTCTGTGCTAATTCCGCTAGTTCCGATTTATTTGACATATCTTCTGATATTTCATATTACGAGTATTAATCTGCAGTTAAAAACATGCTAATTTCTATTAGTTCACCAACCTGGTACACGCCGTGACCTTGTCGTGACGTCAAACGCGTCATATGTGCAAGAGATGATGAGCTAACATTAGCACGGCGTTTCTTATGAATAAAATAAATACGAGTTTAATACGTTCAAACAACGAACTAAACTACTACTATTAGCAACTAAATAAAAAAAAGCAAAT
Organism: Hemithea aestivaria; assembly: GCA_947507615.1. NCBI lineage: Eukaryota > Metazoa > Arthropoda > Insecta > Lepidoptera > Geometridae > Hemithea > Hemithea aestivaria. The sequence goes on along the minus strand of OX382324.1, from coordinate 2,089,080 downwards.
ATGTATGCATAAGATCGTTCGATAAAGATGTAGAGTTCGGTCCGTCGATCACTCTTAAATTATAATTATTCGTTTTCATAGACATCAGGAACATTTTGTTTGGATGACAGGTGCAAATAAAAAATGGTTGACCCTCCTATATTCGGTATTCGGAAGAAATATTTTAACATTTTAATATAATCCTCCCGTATCGTTTTTATATTCGAATGCCAAATTCTTTAAATATATATGGTTTTGTATTAATGTCAAGATGAATGATTTAAATGTATATCTTGCAAGAATCAATTCGAATTGCACATCAAGGTAAAAAGTAAGCAAGTTTCAAGTACCTAAAGGTTATTGGATGGCGCCACGTTTCTCGTTAAATTTGTGTTTCTGCAAATTAATTATAGAGGTTTCCACTTATTGAAACGGACCAATTAAATAATATTAATCATTAGGTAATTATTTAATGTATTATGAGTAATTATTTCGTGTGTTAAATAAATAAGCTATTAGGTTGTTTAATTTCATAGTTTGAGATGATTTCATTTTTTAAACTTTCAAATATTAGCATTCAGCGACAAAATAAATAAAATGTCGTTTATTGTAATCTGGTTACTCTTGTTTTTTAAATGAAACGAGAGTTTTAAATGTAGACTCGTAAATCATTATTTTTTAGACTTACAGACACGCTGCTCTATTTACAGTGACAAAGTCAAATCATTATTATTATGCAAGTCGGACATCTTTTTTTTATATACAACGAAGCAAGAAGGCGAGCAAGACGCTCTCCTGATGGTAAGAGATAACGCTGTCCATAATCAGTACAGTGCTACCCAGTGCACTGCGCCAACGCTTCTTACTTGAGAGTCATAAGATGTTAAGACTCTTCAGCCCAGTAATTTCACTAGCTACAGTGCCCTCCTACCGAAGCACAGCAATGTTTGCACATCACTGCTCAGGCGGTAGAATAAGTGGCACTGTTGGGGTACCCACCTAGTCGACCTCCTGCAAAGGAAGTCTCCCTCTGGTGAAAACCTATAGTATGTTGAAGTTTCAGTTCAACTTGTGATATAAAAAATTATTTATAATTACAGGAAATCATTGATATTATTCAAAAGTTTTCCGGCAGATTTTAATCACAGTTTCAGATCACGTAATAAACTTGTATCGCGATCGTTTATTTTTAACTTATTTTCTCTACAGCATTCCTTACAGAGAGGCGTTATCGATCGATTCAATTGCTCATTGCACGTACACCGTTCCTTTGATTATTCCGATAACCGATGGCCTACATCATATTGCAGATTTATTATTCATTCAAAATATTTATGTTGGCCCATAATTGCATATATTGGGACCTTCAATGTATTTACGCGCGCGCAGGTGAATTTATAACATCCTATGTTTATTATAAATGCTCCTTAGAAAGACAGTTAAACATTTGATTACGTAAAACATTGTTATATTTACACGTGTTTTGCGTCATAAAAGAAAATAATACGAACTTTGCTTACGTATTTTGAAAGTGAGAAAATATTTTTCTTACTTTATAAAAAAAAATCTTTTAAAATTTTAATGGCTCATTCTCATGGAATGGATTCTCATCGTCACCTTCATGGCAATTCTTATTTATTGCTTATTTGTAATGTTTATGTATAATATTGAGTACAGCTGGATAACACGAGTAAACTTTTATATAAATCATTTAAATCGTACGTTTCATTTCGAAGAAAAACAGTTTTGAAATTTTCGACGCCACGAAAGTGATTCAGTCATTATTTTTTCACAACTTTTTCAAGTAAACCCCTTTTAAGGCTCATTCTCATGGAATCGATTCTCATCGTCACCTTCATGGCAATTCTTATTTATTGCTTGTTTGTAATGTTTATGTATAATATTGTATAGAGCTGGATAACACGAGTACACTTTTATATAAATGATTTAAATCGTACGTTTTATTTCGAAGAAAAACAGTTTTGAAATTTTCGACGCCACGAAAGTGATTCAGTCATTATTTTTTTATAACTTTTTCAAGTAAAACCCTTTTAAAAGACTAAATTTACCAAAAATGTACATTAAAACGACATTTTACGTAACAAAAAACCTCAGTACAGAAGAAAATATGCGTAATATGAGATTTTACTTTACCTTTCACTTTACTTTTTTATTAGGCAGAAATTTGGTATGTATGTATTAAAACCCTAACATAATAGATAAAGTACTTATTAGTTGGTAAAAAGGCCCTTTCTAAACAAAACATTACAAAAAAATCACTTACGTGGCTTAAAAATCACCTTCATGGTAAAAAACGCTATGAAGGTGATGCCACGCTGGTGACGAAAATATCCCTTTATGGTGAAATTCTGGAAAGTTTAGGTATAATGTATAACATTAAATACTACATCTTTATCTCACACATTTTGGCGTTTCGAAAAGCTAGCTTTGATTTAAATAACTAAAATACAATGCATAAAAATGTTGTCCCTGCAAGTGATCGGTACAATCATGAATAAATTGAAACTTAGCAATTATATTTTTCCCACGGCTCGATAAGTCCTAGATCCTACTTCTACGATTGCAGAACATGGCCATCATTGAAATGAATCGAACTCTGTATTGGATTGTTGATGTTGTGTTTAACAGCAGCCGTTAAACTACGCAAATTTAGAGTACCTCAAATCGTGTGACCGCCGCATTATGTCATTTTAAATTCAAAATAATAATAAAAGTTTTTTTTTAGACTGTATACCGTAAAGTGTATTTGTTTGCAAAAATTTTGGTATATGTTATATACAGATACACCGAAATTTGTTAAAGTAGTGCCCAAATGTTTCTCTGCAACGGAAAGTGTGACACCATGAGAATACGAAAAATGGCCCCGTTTTTGACCTTTCATGTTAAATTTTGGTATTATTTTTTGCGTCTATTATGACAGTCTTTATTTATTTTGTAGCTTAATATATGTTTTGTCCACCTATCCAAAATTCATGTCTCTTTCTTTAACCGTTTAGGAAATATAACCGTGTGACCATCAAATTTAAGCTAAAATGAGAATGAGCCTTAAAATACTTAATCTACCAAAAATGTACAATAAAACGACATTCTACGTAACAACAAACCTCACTACAGAAGAAAATATGCGTAATTTGAGATATTACTTTACCTTTCACTTTACCTTTTTATTAGTCAGAAACTTGGTATGTATGTATTTAAAGCCTAACATAACAGATAGAGTACTTTTTAGTTGGTAAAAAGGCCCTTTCTAAACAAAACAATAAAAAAAGAAATCACTTTCATGGCTAAAAATCACCTTCATGGTAAAAACCGCTATGAAGGTGATGCCACGCTGGTGACGAAAATATCCCTTTTTGGTGAAATTCTGGAAAGTTTATGTATAATGTATAAAATAAAATACTACATCTTTATCTCGCATATTTTGGCGTTTCGAAAAGCTAGTTTTGATTTAAATAACTAAAATACAATGCATAAAAATATTGTCCATGCAAGTGATCGGTACACCCATGAATAAATTGAAACTTAGCAATTATATTTTTTCCACGGCTGGATAAGTCCTAGATCCTACTTTTAAGATTGCAGAACATGGCCATCACTGAAATGAATCAAACTCTGTATTAGATTCTTAATGTTGTGTTTAACAGCAGCCGTTAAACTACGCAAATTTAAAGCACCAAAAATCGTGTGACCATCGCATTATGTCATTTTAAATAATAATGAAAGGCTTTTTATAGTCTGTATACCGTAAAGTGTATTTGTTTGCGAAAATTTTGGTATATGTTATATACAGATACACCGAAATTTGTTAAAGTAGTGCCCAAATGTTTCACTGCAACGGAAAGTGTGACACCATGAGAATACGAAAAATGCCCCCGTTTTTGACCTTTCATGTTAAATTTTAGTATTATTTTTTGCGTCTATTATGACAATCTTTATTTATTTTGTAGCTTAATATATGTTTTATCCACCTATTTAAAATTCATGTCTCTTTCTTTAACCGTTTAGGAAATATAACCGTGTGACCATCAAATTTGAGCTAAAATGAGAATGAGCCTAATAAAATAGCCAGATGCTTTTCTTGTTTGTTTCACAGACCTCGTCAGTGACGAGGTTGCACATTGGTGGACGTAGCATTACATAAGATGTATTTTCCTAACGTGATGTCTAAATTCGTCATCTACAAGACATCTACTGGGATTATTGTCTATGAAATCACAGTTAGGCATACAATTAATTATTCATGAAATTGTAAAGTAGGATTCCCACTTCCTACTCATAAATTTTCCTACATTTAGAATTCAAATGCATCGTTATCGCAAAATACCGAGTCATAATTTAAATATATTGTATAAATATTGCATGTATCAATCAAAGATAACAATTAAATACTTGATCAGATTGCAGTGATTATCTATGATTCATAATTGATTTTGGCAAAACCGCGAGTTTTCCGATGGGAAATCTATAGCACTTGAAATAATTCCTTAATGGAGTGTTCTATTTATGTTATTCATATTATGTTTATTTTAGGAAAATGAAGAGGTGAGTAATAAGTAGGTGTAAACTAAGTAGGTGCACCTAATATTATACCTATATATGCAAAAGTATGTACTTGGGAAACTATAAATCGTATTATATAGCTCTTCGTTCTAGATAACCTAGCAACTTCTAGACTCTCTGTAACTACAGTACACAGTTTTTATCAATGACTTTTGGCACTGAAAAGTCAACTAAAAATAATTTGAACACTCGGTACTTTTATTATTAGAGTTTATTTCAGTTGAAGAACTCATAATTTTGAAGAGATTAGTTGAATATGCGCTATGTTTCAGAATATTTACATTGTTTTATTTTAAAAAGAAGTTTATTTATTATATACGATTTTAAAAACGTATGCGAGCGTTATCGATATTAATTGTGTTATTTATATTTTATGTCCATGACTTTGGTGGTATTTTCAAACTCAAAATTCATTCATTTCAAATAGATACAATGGATCACTTTTGCAAGTAAATTTAACAAAATTTTTAGTAATATTTTAAGACTCTACCCGAGTGGTAGAGCAGTTGAGTATGAGTGGTAGTTTTACCTAGTTCATATTTTTTACTAGACTAGGACTTAACGCTGCCTAGCTATTGATGCGGAGCTAACTTGAGGAGCGATGAGTGAAGTAAAAATCCACCAATAGGATTCAGCTCTGGAGATTCTAAAGGTGATGGTTCACCTCGCTCACCGCTCCGCTAGCTCGCTTCGTTGGAATAGCAGCCTTACAACATTAAATGTGCATTTTTAGTTCCCTGTACAAACAATGCAATATAAGTTACATATAAGTATACTATAAAATAAATACAAGTACAATATATGAACAATAAAACACTTGTATAAATGTATTCCACGTCATAGTCTTTAGTACATAATGTACTATTAATTAATGTAAAACGAGTACGTAGATACTTATTTTGACACAAATTAATTTACACCCGCTCATAACAATATTTTCTACGTAAGCAACTTCATACACTTATGTAGAGAAAATGTGGTGAAAGGATGCAGCTTGCTGATTGAGTATTAAGCTAAAAAATATCCATTAAGTAGATAATTACGCATTAAGGTACAATTTTTTAATAAAATTCGGTTGAGATTTGAGGTATAATGCAATAAAGAAGCTTGGTAGGGTCATGATGTCTCTACATGATATAACTTGGTAAGAAGCTCATGTAGGAACGTTTATCTAATACTAGCCTATGTGTTATTCCAGGGTTTAAGCAAATTTCAGCTCAATCGGTCCACCCCGATTTGTTAGTTTAGGCGTGAAAGAGTAACAAACAAACATCCAGACATACAGACATTCATATACACTTACAAACTTTCACGTTAGTAAGGCTATTTTGTGTTGTAGCGTAGGAATAAAAACCAGATAAAATAGAGTATTATTATTATTTTCAGCCTGGTTTGTCCCACTGTTGGGCAAAGGCCTCCCTTAGAAGATAATAATAATAGGTTATTAAGTGTATTTTTTATGAAATAAGAATATGGCCTATGATATAAAAATCCGTGATATTAAATGATGAAATTATGGGTGTGTCATATTTAATTGGTGTAATCAATGAAATAGAGATAGGTACCAGGTACCTATCTATTATATTGATATTATTCTCGTTAATTACCTCTTTGTATAATGCAGTAAATTAGGATATTAATTGCGTAAGTTTTTTTTATCAGTAAGCAACGGATTTATCAAAATAAACAGTAATTTATTGTATCTTATGTGATTAACTTGGTATCTTCTGTTTACATAATGGTTTTATTAGTTAATAGCTATCCGCTAAGGTTCGTCCAGCTTTGAAAAAATATATCACTTATGATGGTATTTAAAAAAAATGTAGCTTCATCCTGTGAAAAAGTATGCCTTTGTGTTATTACAAAGTCTAAGTTACTTTATAATAATACCGGTAAGTGCGATTAAGCTTAAGTTACATTGCATTACAATTAAATTTATAAAATTAAAAGAACATTAAAATGTGTCTAAATAAAGCAAAGAAAAGAGACTACCACTGTTTTTTACTGCACTTTACTAACAGTTTTCAGCGGTTTTGTCCGCTGAAAAATACGAGTTTTGTATAATTAAATAATGATAATATACAGAACCTTTCCTTTGCGAGTTCGACTTACGGTTAATAAGGTTTCAATATGTAAAAGCACACTAATATAATAAAGGCAAAAGTTTGTGAGTGTGCATGTTTGTTATTTCTTCACGACTAATCGGGTGGACCGATTGAGCTGAAGTTTGATATAGAGAAAGCTTAGACTTTGAATAACACAGGCTACAGTACAGCAGGTAATGATTGCAATTTTTTTTTATCTATTTTATTCATTTCATTAACTCCCGTAATATTGACTTATTATTATATTGTATAGGATTACTGAAATAATGTTTAATGTTGAAAAAATATTAATATTTAATGTAGATAAGATTGCATGCTCGCACACAACAAGCGCCCTAACAGGGTATGTGGAGGACTAAATTGACATATAATTAAGACCTAATTTTGTACCTAAATGTGTTGTTGAATAAATAATTAAATAAAGCCGCTGGACGCAGCTAGTATGTCATAACAAAGTAATAAAATAAAAAGTGCATCTACATATTATATTGACGTGGCATCACAAATCTTATCATATTGTTTATTGCTATCCTTTGTTGATAGTAAATATCTATTTACTTTAATCCTCTGATTATTATGTACGTGTAGAAACATGTGCTATGCCTGTCATAAATTTTATCATTTTTGGCACACGGCGGGCTATCACTCGATCGTATATTTGTTAATGTCAATCAGGTATTATCTGATTTAAAAGGACAGTTTTTTTCTATTTTTTTTATATCGTTAAGTGTTTCGCAATTACGGTAAGTTGATACTTACTCCTTCGTGTCAAAAAGCGAGTCCTGTACAGTTTCCAGAAAACTATTTCACCAATCAATGGATTTCATGAAAATTTTACACTTTTATCATTTTTCTCGAATGAACTATTGACCAATGAAAGATTAATCATCTACATTACCTCGCTGGCTAAAATTACGTTTTCGGTTACCCAAAAAGCCGCAATAAATAATGCCTTTGATATTTTTTCTCTGATTTCAGATGAAACCTAAAATTCGGCTCAATTTATGATACTAACTTATCAAAGAGAAATTTCGCAATATTTTTTAGACGTAACCAAGATTGATGAGTTATACGCAATAGATATGGAAACGTGTCAATAACAGGATGTCTGGCAACTTATCAAAAGACTTCGTTTTATTTGTTTTTTGTAAGAAAACCTAATATCCGCACAAACAAAAATATTGTTTAAATTTTATTTATAAAAGTTCTGAGATCAATATACAAAAAAATACTTACTCTATTTCGTTTTATAATTATTATTAAAAATTGCTGGAATATATCGCTTATAAGTTTTTGGGTGGGGTACATCACACTTGGCATGTTGTAACCAATTACGTCATGACCCCCTGCCACCTACCAAGCAATTTTAGTGCGGCTCTCAGCCATAAATTTAAAAAGTAAAAATAAGTGTCCAGTAATTTTTATTAATGTATGATAAATATAAATAAATCTTTATTGATACAACATAAAATATTGTTTGTTAATTGTTGTCGTTGTTTATTTTGTTGTATTAAAAGTACTTGAAGAACAAAAAAATGTCAAACGCCTAATTGTTGCACACATCTTGATATACGTCATTTCAATATCATCTCGTTGTATTCCTATGATTCATTTGTATTAAACAATCTTACGATAGGGGGGCACTTATCATCTTAGGATGGAGATAGACACGCGTTCAATGCATGCAAGTGGACTTTAGCCGAGTGCTTACTGCTTACCTCCAGGATTACCTTATCTTGACAAACTCAGGGCAAAGTACGCAAAGGATTTGGAAGTATTATTGACAGCAAATATATCAATGATAAATAAAAATTGAGGTGAAGATCCTCTAACCTTTGCGTCGGCAGTTTTGCAGAATTTCTTAGGTGTGGTTAACAGTAAGTTATTTTAATAAGCGGTAAAACGAAACAGCCGATGTAACCAAACGCAAAATGACTAAAAAATCTACTGAGGTGACAGTTCCAGTACAATAATGCAACAATATTGGACGTGAGTTTTGCCATTTTGTTGTTTTAGTTAGAGATAATTAACATGCCGCGCATTGATTAAAGATTAAAGTTTTTTCTCTCATTCTTATCGTATTCTTTATATTATAGGTGTATACCTCTACCGCTCTACCTACTCAAAAACAACCTATTTATCATTTAATTTCATAATCTCAATTATCGTACAATCGCATTGACTTCCTTTCCACCGTGAGAACGGATCGGCACGAGTCACCTACTGTCCATCCAAACAATACAGTCACATGATTTTAGTGATATACGCACACTGGAGCGAAATTGGTGCGTATGAAGCAATTGTCTTTCTTTCTTTCATTAAGTATGCTCTTTTAAGCTAAGTGCAAAGGTTAATTTTTTTAAAGATGCTCAGGTGCACAAGTTTTTTTTGTTTAAAGTGTTATAAATGCACAGGACCTAATGAAGGCGAAGAAGCAAGAAAGGTCGCAGGAGCAGTAAAGCTGTATATCTAAGATATCTGATCGAATCGTGTCATAATGAAGTCAAAATTGGAACTCTATAGCCTTAGTGGACGCACACCTTTACTCGTAACATTCGCTTGCACTACAGTCCATTTTCCCCTGGCAAAATCAAACAAAAGTATGAAGATTTCAATAACAACTTCAGGAATGGCATAAACAACTAGCGGTGCGTGCTCATCATCACGTCGCGACTTCTTAAACTGGTTGTTTTTGGTCGCACTGATATGATAGCCCGGGAATGGATAACCTTAATAGTAATGTTTATAGAACTGCCTTAATTAGGCTGATAAGCGATGGTAGGTGTTTATTGAATATTGTTTCTATACGGAGTGTTTAGACAGCTCTGTTTGCGATATTTGGAAATGATTTTACTTTCTGTTGATTAAGATTACTGGTAACTGTTAATTAAATACAGTACTCTCAACCAGCATTCAGCTTCTATGAATATTATAGTGTATTTAACATGAAGGGTTTGCAAAATTGGTCAATTTACTAGAAATTGCAGACTGCATAGAATATTTCCCAGGTCAGGCTTCGTCGGTAATATGATAGATTGAGACGCGCAGGAATGTGTTCAGAATGATTTTGTGGAGTGGTAATATTATGTCATCATTCCCTTACGCAATACAAGCGTGCCCTAGGCCCTAACGTTAACTAACTAAGATGGCGATAGGCATAGGCGTACCCAGCTTCTGGCCTAGGGGGGGGCAGGCCAGGGTGGATTCAGATTTTTTTTACTGAACTTGGACTTTATGTCTATATTTTGTACCTATATACTATATATGTTTTAACGTTGAGCAGGTAGGACCTATTTAAAGGTACACCACACTTTGATTTCGGCGCTAGAGCGGTAAGAAAGCTTGCTGCGAGCCCCGAGAATTTTTTTTATTTTTGGTAGCAAAAACACTGCAGTTAATTTTATGCGAGCGGTAGAAAAATTAAGATATACTTCCATAAAAAAAGCGCGAGCAGCTTGCTGCGAGCGCCAAAAAATTTTTTTATTTTTGTCTAGGAAAAAAGTGCGGTTAACTTGCTCCGAGCGGTAGAAAATTTATAATATTCTTCCTTAAAATAGCGCGAGCAGCTTGCTGCGAGCGCCGAGAAAATTTTATATTTTTAGCAACGAAAAGAGTGCGGTTAACTTGCTCCGAGCGGTTGGAAAATTAAATTATTCTTATTTAAAACAGCGCAAGTAGTTTACTGCGGGCGCCGAGAAAATTTTATATTTTAGACTACGAAAAGAGTGATGTAATCTTTCGCTGAGGGGTTAGAAATTTAAATATTCTGACATATAGGAGCGCATACAGCTTGCTGCGGGCCGGGCGGCGAGAAAATGTTATATTTTGGAAAACGAAAAAAGCAGTTAATTTGCTTCGAGCAGTAGGAAAATTAAAATATTCTTCTGTAAAATAGGCCAAGCAACTTGCTGCTATTGCCAAGAATATTGTATATAATTGACAACGAAAAACGTGTGCAGTTGTCTTTTTCTAAGCGGTTAGAAATCTGAGTATTTTTTATATTTCTGACTACGAAAGGTGAGCTTAGGTCGTTCCGAGCTGCAAGAAACTTGAATGTTCTTACTAATAAAGCCCAAGCAGTTTACTGCGAGCCGAGAAGTTTTTAAATCTTGATTATGAAGAATGTGCGAACTGCTTATTTCGAGCCCCAAGAAAATATCCTATTTCTGACCACAAAAAGAAAGTTACATATAAGAGATATACTACTACTGTCTCTATAGCTACCTACAACTTGGTGCAAGTGCCAAGAAATTTTATAAATATGATGACAAAAAGTGAGAATTTGGTACGCTCCGAGTGTGAAGTGGTGAAAAAATGAAATATTGTTACTAAAAAGCTAAAAAATATATCATTCTGACCACGAAAAGTGTGTGATCGCCTTATAAATTGCGCGCCAAGAAAATTTTATTTCTTATTCTACAGATATAATAAGACATTCGATTTCCAGGGGGGGGCAGCTGCCCCCCCCTGCCCCCCCCTGGGTACGCCTATGGCGATAGGCCTCCGACTCAAGAAGACACCTGTGATGTCGCTTCCCAAGACTCTATTTAGAGCGCTATCAGGTCCTTCAGTACTTCGTCCTTTCAGCAGTACTTTGTACAAGTGTGCTCTAGCCCATTATTAAATCTTAAAATTTATATTTACTAGTTACTTTTTATTTTACTAATACGACATTCAGAAGATGTAGATTTTATTAGATAGGTAGATCTTGTAACCGTTGGCCCTCTTAATTGAATTTACAATTTTGCAAGCAATAAACTATATGACACCGGCATAACTTCGAAATTACGGACTATAAAATGTTTTACGAGTCCAATGTGCCAGGGTCTGCGGATCGGCTAGATATTTATATACACATGACAGATGAAATTATTTTAAATGTATTTATTTAACTTTTTAATTCTTTCAGACATGACTCTGATAGTGCAAGTAGGGTAACCTGTTTTAGTGGAGTACCTATACTACATACCAATTACTATAAATTACAATATCGATATCCTAATCAGTTTTTTTAGAAAATATGTACTTAATATTTTTTTAGTGGTAAGTAAAGTTCAAAGAACCTTTAGATCCTTTAGTGGTTAGGGTACAGAAATAATGAGCAATAACATACTAAAAAAACTCAAACAAAATCGTCTTGCACAATTATCTACTTATATCAGTAAATTGACTTGTAAAGCCTTTGCCAAATTAGGCAGCTGGGTGGCGAGCTGACGACCTGCTAATCATCAGACCGGTTTCTGGCCCCATTCATACCTTGTGGCTGTAAAATGACCACATGGTCTGCTACCATCGCCGGTGGGGTCATTATAATACATCATGGACATTATTATTATAAGTAGGTATGAATGTGAGATTTGTTTGATGTCTCAGTTTCTTTTAAATGATTAAGTAGTTCAATTTATCAGCGCGCAACCCTGTCTTAAGATATGAAGCATTTTGTAATTCAAATTCGTAGAATATACTTTTTGATGTTTTTCTGGGTCAACATTTAGATATTTTTTAAAAGTTTTTCCAGTGCGAGCGAGATGGTCGAAAGGGATAGTTCAGCTTTATTCTTTTGTAATTGTGGTTAAAAAGTATGATTGATGATCTACCTACATTTTACTAATGCATCGTACCTAATATCAAAATTATGATTTTCTATGTCAAATTTGGTATAAGATATAACTAGGTACCTACTTATAGCTCAAAAGAGAAAGGCTACTAACCAAATCTCAGCCAAGTTCAAATCCGTAAAGCTTGTCGAATTCATTACAGAGTTTTTTTGGGTATATAAACAAATTGTTACTAGTTTTCCTGTTACCAGGATGTAAATTAGTTTGGATAGTCATTGCCCAATTAGTCTAGAGTCTAGACTTCTTTGTGATTTGTAACCTAGTCATGTTCTCGGTTACGCTTACATCTAGAAAACCTATCATAGTAGATGTCTACGTTATAAAAAGTGTGTCAAATTTCCACCCAATCAGTTCAGCGTTAAGTTCGTTGATTGTTCAGTCAATTAGTGAAGCTTTTCGTTAAAATTTAAAAGATTGAACTTAAATAGGATTTAGGAACTAAATATTAAAGATTCGTTGGAACTGCAACATATAGGTTGGACTGCAATACATACTACAATACATGTTATTGTCATTTGACTGACAGTGTAAGTAGGGTAACCTGTTCTGTTGGAGTATAAACGCTAATTATTATTTGTATATCGAGGAAGCCAAATTATAATAGATTATATTTTATTATTTACTTCGTTCGATAAAATACGAAGTAACTACGTCACATTAGGTTGTATGTGAATTTCCTGTTTTACAGGAAGTAAAATCTTCATCCTAAGTAGTTATTTGTCACAAAAATCGTGACTACGTTAACATTTGCTAATCTGTTCCAAGGAATTACAATATTTTATGTCGTCAAACTTTTGCAATTTGCCTGGCATTTTAGATAACAATAACAAGTGTCGTGCCAGTTAAAAAATGAATACATTGTTAAATTTTTATATATTGACACGTGCGGTTTGGGTTTAAAATACTTATTAAAATACTCATTAGAGGGTAGTATCCATCTATCTATCTATATGAAGGATATAGGATCTATTAAGTTAGTTTTCTAGAACTAAATAGCAAAAGTGTTATACATAGTTTTATGTAGAAGAATATCTTTATCTAGAACGTCGCCTTCAAATCAGCTTAACCCTTGTAAACCTTGGTACATTTGTCCCAATCAATACAAATGGATGTATGTATGTATTAAGATTGTGCGGGACTCACTGGTTAGAACTGGTGTTGTTAACAATCTAGAGATGTGACCTATTTACAAACGAACTGATTTGTTACATTGTCTTACATTATTGGGATATTTTGAGGTGATTTTCCGTTGGGTATCAAAATAAGCATGACAATAATTATAAGATAAACAAGGTTTTTTTTAATAATTACCTACCTAAGAAAAGCATCAGCATAATATTATAATTGAATTAATTTTGGTTGCTTCTTCTAGGGAAATCTAGCAAATATTTTTCTAGATAAGTTGTTACATCTTGTGGACATTATGAAATTAAGATAGAATTTCTGACATTATGTCTTAGCGAGTAAGTACAAAGAAGCAAGGATTTAAACTTATCCAAATATTTCGAATTTACACCTTGCAAGTGTCTTTTCAATTTGAGAAAATCTTCCCTAACTGTTCATTATTTTCTATAACTCTGTCCTTGCCCAAGAATGCATCATGTCTAAGCTATTCCGATATCGATGTTGCAACAGCCAAATTATCAGTAAAGGATTGTCTATTTACTTTCTGTACGATAATACTATATTTTATATATACCCGCCTTGGCGAGGTTACGGACGAAATTCGTCACAAACGGCCTCGGGTCGGTTCTACCGAGAGCCGAGATATCGCCGTACTTAGAACTAATTGATTTGTTACGATTTACTGTTGGTTTTTGTTTGATTTGAAAAAAAAAATGTTAACGGCAGATTTACACGAATTTGACACGTTTAGGTACTGCGATATCAGGTGGAAAAATCGTGCGAACTTTCCTCTCATATTTGTTATTAATACTTTATTATAAAAGGCGTAGTCAATATTGCGTATTATATACTTAATTTGTCTCGAAAAGACCCAAGTACGCACTTGCAGCAAGTCCATTAAAATGGCTTGAAAAAATCGTGTTAGAACAATGAGTTTAGTAAACTCATTGTGTTAGAACTATTCTTTCAAATAAGCAAGTCCAAATAAATTCATTTTGCGCTTTAGATACGAGTATACATTTTGCGCCGATTTGATAGCTTACGTGCTAGAACGTAATATTGCACCCATGATTTCCAATGCGAAAAATGCCTATAATAAGTATTTGCAGGATTTTATTGTCTTCTTATCATGGACGAAACAATAAAAACAGTCTTGCCGTTTTTAAGTTAATCGCTTAGCAATAAATTAATCCATTATTATTTTTAAGATAGGTCAGGAACTGTAGAAAATAAAGACTAACAAAAATTCTGTCGTCAGTATAGTCCAGTTATTTTTGGATCTTGGCACCAACAATGGCAGTGAACCGGACGACTGTAAATTGCAATTTGAACGACACATCATCTATTCAATGGTTTATATTTATAAATATTTATTGTACACTTGTCAGGTCATTAGCTCATGTAGGCCAGCTGCAGGGCTATTGACTTATCCGATAGGAAACCGAATCGACGACCGAATCGGTTCCCAGACGGATATAAGTGAATAGCCCTGGTGATATAGTAATAATTGAGGTTTATACTCCAACAGAACAAGGTTACCTTACACTGTTAGAGTAAACACAATTTTACAGGTTGTTTGGCCAACCTATATATTGCAGTTTCAGATCGCCGACATTACTACAAGGCCTACAACAGGACCTGAGGACTGCCTCCTGCATATCTTATAGGAAACAGCTGTGAGATACAGTTTCACGTGCCTTCCGAAACATGATGATGATATCTATCAGAATTTTAAAGGTTTAGGATTGACTTGCAGTTTTACCGCTGAAAAAAGTGTTCTTTTTGGCTGACACATATCTACCAGATTACAGATCAATTCTATTGAGGTAAGTATAAAAATATCAAAAATATCTCCATACCAAATTGTGAAAGTTTGAATGAAAAAGATTTATTAGTTGGGTAGAGACCAGAGAACAAATGTTTTCTATTCTACTGCTTTAAATGGAACAGTACCAACTTATTTTAAGGGCTAAGTTAAAGTTATTGTGTAACATTTTCTATCAGTTCTGTAATTTTGTATTGGACAATGGGAGGATTGCAGACAAAGTAATAAATGTAGAAAAACATTATTTCAGCATTATAAATGGTTTCAGTTAATGTACGTAACTGCTAGTTAAAAATAATGGTCATTAAATGTGCTGTAGTTATCGTTGAGTTACTAAGCCAGTTTTTCACGTTTCAAAGTAACGTGCGAAAGTGAGAAACGATTAAGAATTCGGTTCACGTTTTAAGTTTTAAAGAGAAATAATACATAAATGCTATATAATAATACTTATTGGCTTTAGGGGCCGGGGCATATTCTTACAAAAAAGTATTGTACTTAATTAGTTATTAGTATGTCGAGGACAAAAATCCACCAAATAAAAGTACAAATAAAAAGCTCTATTATTTAAAAAAATGCTTATTTTTGAGTGTGTAAATAAAACATTTAAATTTTCATTTAGTGAGATTGGCTATTGCAAAATATTTTCAACATCGAACTTACGCACCTATTCAGAGAAGCGTCACATCACAAGAGAGATTCTACACAACACAATCACTAAATTCTACAACTCACACGTATGCTTTCGATTCCTGAAGACGGACCACCACTTTCTTGAAGACATCGTACGCTATCTTCGAGTACTGGGTCGAGATGGCGAGCAGATCTGGCTGGTACTCCACTTCTTTAATCTTCTCCGTGTTGGAGGGATCCGTAACGATATTGTGCTTCCTCTTCATCCTTTCTAGAGTGCGGGACATTTTTGGTGAAGGTGGAGGCGGCGCTGCCTCGACTGTATTTACGTCGCGAGTACACATGTTGCACATGATATGTTTAATAAAGACACGTGTGTTTCCCTTCGCGGTCGGATCACGTATGGACGAGCGCTCGCGACATTTTCTATATATTCGCTCTCAACTCGTGATGCAAGCGCCGGCACGCTGATAACGCCTTTGATTCGGTTCCCAGGGAAGGAATTTGATTTACATGGATTTTCTGGTCAATGGGAACCCATTTTTAACTAAATAATGTTTGGGAGAAAGTTTGAATTGTTGTTGTTGAGTTTGATGGATGTATGTATTTGTACCTACGTTAGATTATTTTTTACATCATAATAACAGGTAGATTGTGTGAAAATCTAATCGTGTAGCGTATGTGGCAAACACGTGAATATTTTAACGTGTAAAAGAAAGAAAAAATAGGAAAAGAAACGGGTGTTTATTATTCCTTTAGTTGGTTTTAGTTACACAGGTTTACGAACAAAATTTGATACTACATATTAAAGTATATAAATAACGAAGTATTTTTTTACATATTTTTTGATGGTCAGTGGTTACCGCCAAAGGCATTGCGAGGGCATCGCCTATCTTTCAGGAATTTGGGTAGTTCCCGGTCGTACACACCCCCATCGTTCACACTGTTACCGAACGGGAAGAGATCATAAAATATGTTCCGCTCGGTCACAGTGTGTACGGTCGCTACTTTTTTTCGAAACGTTCCCGATCAGTTATACCCGGTCGTAAACACTGTTGACGATCGGGAAAAGATCAAAAAAGATGTTTCGCTCGGTCACAGTGTTGACGAGTGCTACTTTTTATTCCCACTCGTCCGTAATTTTTTGTATCTAGTCAAGATGCAAAAAAAATAAAGGTACCAATGAGAGATATTATTGCTATTTTTAACGGTAGTTTGTACCTAAGTGGGTACTTTGATATTCTGTTATAGTAAACAGCTCCGTAATTAGGATATGCGGTTGGGGTGGTATGCGAAACTATGCCTTATTATTACTGGCGCGGTATCGCCGTACTTATTTGCCGTAAAGGGGGTAGTTCCCGGTCGTACACACCCCCATCGTTCACACTGTTACAGAACGGGAAAAGGTCAAAAAAGATGTTTCGCTCGGTCACAGTGTGTACGATCGCTATTTTTTTCCCCAGTCGTTCACACCGTCGTTAACAGTGTTAACGATCGGGAAAAAAAAGTTTCGATTGTTCGCAGTGTGGACGAACGCTACTATTTATTCCCACTCGTACCTAAATCACACCTGAACTAACTTTAATTAAAAAGTTCTGCTAGTGGAATCGCGCGCACATCGTGGCGCATAAAACAGTCAAATAATACCTACATTTATTGTTTTTTTTTTTTTTTTTTTTATGTGATGAAGTAGAAGACGAGCAAGACGCTCTCCTGATGTTAAGAGATAACGGCTGCCCATAATCAGTACAGTGTTACCTAGGATTTCACAATTATGTGAAATTCTAGGAGCACTGCACCAACGCTTCTTACTCAAGAGTCATGAGATGTTAAGACTCTTTAGCCCAGTAATTTCACTAGCTACAGTGCCCTCCTACCGGAGCACAGTGATATTTGCACATCACTGCTCAGGCGGTAGAATAACTGGCACTGTTGGGGTACCCACCTAGACGACCTCCTGCAAAGGAAGTCTACCCCCGGTAAAATTCATCATCATCATATCATGATTTATCATTCATCGTTTCATTTATTTTATTAGTTATACCTATTTGGTACCACTACATTTCAAATCTGTGATATCTTTGAAAGTATTCATTCAAATTACATGCTGTAAAAGGGCCATATTTTTCCATATCAAAAGAATTTATACTACATACATAATATAAAATCGCTTCGTTTATAAATAAATAAATATTTCAGGACGTTTCACACAGCGTCACCTAACCCCAAACTAAGCAACTTAATACTTGTAATATGGTGGTTAGGGTAACGGATATAATACTCTATATAAATATTTATAGCGAGCGTATCAATCTTTAAGAGAGAAAAGGGTGCACCAAATTCATCACTTTATGAATTTACTGTCACGCGTTACGAAGTGCGCGCGGGTCAGCTAGTATAATAATATATATTATGTATTAAGAAACAATGTTATTCAGATTATTGTATTGAAATTGGTTGCTTGTGTTGCCTTTACGGGGTAGTTCCCGGTCGTACACACCCCCATCGTTCACACTGTTACCGAACGGGAAGAGATCATAAAATATGTTCCGCTCGGTCACAGTGTGTACGGTCGCTACTTTTTTTCGAAACGTTCCCGATCAGTTATACCCGGTCGTAAACACTGTTGACGATCGGGAAAAGATCAAAAAAGATGTTTCGCTCGGTCACAGTGTTGACGAGTGCTACTTTTTATTCCCACTCGTCCGTAATTTTTTGTATCTAGTCAAGATGCAAAAAAAATAAAGGTACCAATGAGAGATATTATTGCTATTTTTAACGGTAGTTTGTACCTAAGTGGGTACTTTGATATTCTGTTATAGTAAACAGCTCCGTAATTAGGATATGCGGTTGGGGTGGTATGCGAAACTATGCCTTATTATTACTGGCGCGGTATCGCCGTACTTATTTGCCGTAAAGGCAACACAAGCAACCAATTTCAATACAATAATCTGAATAACATTTTTTCTTAATACATAATATATATTATTATACTAGCTGACCCGCGCGCACTTCGTAACGCGTGACAGTAAATTCATAAAGTGATGAATTTGGTGCACCCTTTTCTCTCTTAAAGATTGATACGCTCGCTATAAATATTTATATAGAGTATTATATCCGTTACCCTAACCACCATATTACAAGTATTAAGTTGCTTAGTTTGGGGTTAGGTGACGCTGTGTGAAACGTCCTGAAATATTTATTTATTTATAAACGAAGCGATTTTATATTATGTATGTAGTATAAATTCTTTTGATATGGAAAAATATGGCCCTTTTACAGCATGTAATTTGAATGAATACTTTCAAAGATATCACAGATTTGAAATGTAGTGGTACCAAATAGGTATAACTAATAAAATAAATGAAACGATGAATGATAAATCATGATATGATGATGATGAATTTTACCGGGGGTAGACTTCCTTTGCAGGAGGTCGTCTAGGTGGGTACCCCAACAGTGCCAGTTATTCTACCGCCTGAGCAGTGATGTGCAAATATCACTGTGCTCCGGTAGGAGGGCACTGTAGCTAGTGAAATTACTGGGCTAAAGAGTCTTAACATCTCATGACTCTTGAGTAAGAAGCGTTGGTGCAGTGCTCCTAGAATTTCACATAATTGTGAAATCCTAGGTAACACTGTACTGATTATGGGCAGCCGTTATCTCTTAACATCAGGAGAGCGTCTTGCTCGTCTTCTACTTCATCACATAAAAAAAAAAAAAAAAAAACAATAAATGTAGGTATTATTTGACTGTTTTATGCGCCACGATGTGCGCGCGATTCCACTAGCAGAACTTTTTAATTAAAGTTAGTTCAGGTGTGATTTAGGTACGAGTGGGAATAAATAGTAGCGTTCGTCCACACTGCGAACAATCGAAACTTTTTTTTCCCGATCGTTAACACTGTTAACGACGGTGTGAACGACTGGGGAAAAAAATAGCGATCGTACACACTGTGACCGAGCGAAACATCTTTTTTGACCTTTTCCCGTTCTGTAACAGTGTGAACGATGGGGGTGTGTACGACCGGGAACTACCCAGGAATTTCAATACGTTTGAAGATAGTATGTCCTTAAATAATTATAAATCGTTGGATGCAGATAAAAAAAGCACATACTAACTAGGTTTAGGAGGGTTTTTTTTTCACTTTTTAGTAAAATTACAACTTTTTCAAAATTTTACTGTAGATTGGGAAAATTTATACAAAAACTAGCTTACCCGGCAAACGTTGTTTTGCCATATAAATAATTTCCTAGTAATTTCTAGTGTAGACAAAAAATAGCTTACTTATTGGAAGTATGTATGTATTTTAGAATGTGTATATTGTATGTACGTAAGAATGTGTTATATGCGTGAAATAAGCATTATTTTATGGAAAAATTTTTCAAACAAAATTAAAAAATTAAATTTTATGAAAACATTGTCTCTTATAATTTTTTCATACAACCAATATTTCCATTGACATTTCAAAATAAAGATTCATAATGATTGATTTTTTTGAATAATTTAATTATTATTGATAAAATAGGAATGATTAAAAGTTAATATTAGATTTACACTTAGATATCAAAATAATAATTGTCAACGTTACTACTACACTTGATGCATAAACAATAATGATGGCCGACAACTGTGTAGGGAGTGAGAAAGAAAGAAGACCGGCTTCGTTCTCATCCCTACTCCATGCTGTTTACTGGGTCAGAAGTGACACTTGTAGACATCTGGCGGGGATAACTAATTAAATGACGATTGATCAGTTTTCGACCGGAGAGGAAAAATGATTAAATTATTAAAATGGCTATTAAAAAATAAGGGTTGATCGTAGAAGGGTGAAAATTGAGGATTGTATGTATTTTTGTATGTTGTATCATAAAAAAATAGAAATTAAAAATTTTGTCTAAAAAAAATAAAAACAATTTTAGGGGTGGACTACCCCTAACATTTAGGGGGATGAAAAATAGATGTTGGTCGATTCTCATAGATACCGGATAAGCACAAAAAATTTCATTAAAATCGGTCAAGCCGTTTCGGAGGAGTATGGCAACGAAAACTGTGACACGAGAATTTTATATATTAGATGTGAAAAAATCTCCACGAGATTGATTCTCAAGTGAGGAAAATTGGACTAAGCAATTAATACTTATTTATTAGATTTTCTCAATATAATAATTTAGTCATTGGAACTGCAAGGAGCTATACCAGAAAGGGTTTGGGGGAACACCTTATACAGGTTTTGTACCTCTATAAGGTGTTGTGTAAAGATAAACTTAAACCAATGAATTTCATGTCTTCTGGTATCGGTAAAACCACGATGACAAATCGGAGTTCCTTTTACCATAAAAAGGTTAATTTTAACAAAATTATGGGCACTTAACGCTTAGCAGCATCATTACATCTTTTGATTTACATACATTTATATTATACACATTATTTGTCGGGATTTTCTTTCGTAAAACTTAACACGATTTTTTGATGCTTTCATATATTGATGAATGATAACGTGGAAAATTAAAAAAAAAACTCTTTTTTAACTGACTTCAAAAAAGAAAGTTATTAATTCGTCTTAGAGCTCAAATTACCGAGTGCTCGCATTCCGGCTTGCTTGAGGAGGATTATTTTGAAATTTATATTGTTGTATTATTTTCTCTATGTATTACTATAATAGCATTCCTAGATCACTTCGATTTTTGACTGTAGGTGATCAACTTCCCTATTTGTAAAAAAATATTCAATAAGATAGAAAATGGGAGGGAATTCCCAATGACTGCAACTTCCCCAAGCTTACTTTGGCTTTCGAATTCATCTGTGACGTCAATACCTACCTTTTAAGATTGTTTACCGATAGGGGAGATTTTCGGAAAATTATTCACGCGCGCGTCTAAGAAATACCTATTTTTATGTTGAAATCTTTTAGTAAATAGTAAATAGTGTCTACGAGTGTTTATGTGGGTATTAAATACCTATTATTTGAATGAATATTTTTTCGCGTCTTAAAACTAAGATTAAAAAATACATAAAGTGATGAGTTATACCATCTTATATGACTCTTGAGTAAAAAGCGTTGGTGCAGTGCACTTAGAATTTTACTTCATTATGGTCCTGGGTAGTACTGTACTGATTATGAGCAGCGTGCATCAGGAGAGCGTCTTAAAAAAAATGTTTTCTACAAATTTATGTTGTAAATAAATAAATTGAATGAAAACTTGATCCAGCCGCCTCCCCAACTATTAACTACCTAGATAAAGTGGCCTAATCTTTTCTCAGATCACTATGATTTAATATTTTGAAATTAGAGGAAAAATATTAAAATTTCATAACGTTATTTGCCATTTAGCACCGTAGTGACGTCACAATAGTATTGTCAATCTCGTCTTATCTCTTATTTATCATATCTTATGCCTATCTCTAGTTGAAACATTGCGGGTGCATGTGGATAATAAAGATTACTCTATAATGTAGGTATTTTAATCAAGTTTGCACTGTTCTATTGGCCTTCATCATCATCATTGTCAACCCATATCGTCCCACTGCTGGGCAAAGGCCTCCTCCCCTTCGTGCCATGCAACTCTGTCCTGAGCAGTTCGCATCCAGGTCTTTCCTGCGATTGCTGCGATGTCATCGACCCATCGGGCAGGTGATCTGCCGACGCTGCGCCTTTCGTCTCGAGGTATTCATTCTGTTAGGGACCTACTCCACCTGCTATCACCACGCCTGGCAATATGTCCTGCCCAACTCCATTTGAGCCGCATTATCCGCTTACCCACGTCAAAAGACTTTCGTCCTCTGACGGATCTCGGTATTGCGGATGTGGTTCTATTGGCCTTGTATGCCGCAAATTTATAATATACAATCCAAAAACTAAAACCACGTGAGAACATAGCTAGACGACAGCGACTTTTAGGTTATAAAACATATAATTTTAATTTAGAAAATGCCACTTGGGAGTTACTAAAAGATGCAAAATAACAAAGAACTATGTAGCATTTTCATTTCGTACGACGAATAGTGTTCTTTTTCAAATCGGTTAAATGATAAAAATGTATTTCCTTCTACTCAATTTTTTGTTTATAACAAAAAAGGGTTTATGAGAAAAAAGCGAATCTTCACATGACTTAAAAGATGATTCAAAGTCACATTCATATTCGAATCACGCGCCGCATCCAGTGCCAAAACCAGATCAAGTTTAATGTCAATGGCCAAAATGTCCATCTCATGGACTGGGCAGACACCGTGGGCCCAAAAAACTAACGCTTAGGGGTTCTTAATCGTTCATTCCAGGGTTTTAAGGTTTAATTTCGAATTTTATAGGCACGATACAAAATCTTAATGATAAACTAATTAAAATCGATAAGACGCCCTTATTATTATTACTTCCCTAATTCGTTTAATGGCGCCCTACTTAATTAAAAAACTTCCATACAAATCCGGAGGCCTGAAAGAGACCGAACTATTTTTATTTTCCAAGTTAAGCTCAAATATGAGAGTTTGAGAGATAGAATAGAATGATACTTTATTGCAAACCAAAAATACACAAAAGTGCTTATTACTATAATATGTATAAGTAGGTAATGCAGATATGTAGATAATGCAGCCTTTGGAGAAAGAATTTTTGAAATCGGACCAGTAATTTTCTAATTTGTTCGTTACAAACAAACATTAATAAAAACCTTATTAACACCGACGTAGATAGATGTCGTAAAAAAAATGTGAATAGGTTCTCTTAGTTTCATGGAAAATATTTTTCTTTACAAGCTTTTATTTACAAAATAGTATTAATTGTATCGCTTCACTTTTGCTTTGGTGCACTGTATCTGTTCTTATTACATAGACTGAGAGGCCAAAATGTGCATCCCTTCCACATTTTGGTGACATTCTAAGCTGCACGTAGGCAGCCGGTATGAGGCCGAGTTTCTTTCTCGGCCTAATGATGTTTACTGTACAATTAATGTTAACTCTTGCTCAAACCGTATTAGGATTGGAGTACGTGCTGAGAAATTAGTCCTGGTACTAGTTGCCACGGTTATTTTATTAGAAGTTAGATAGACTGGCACTGGAGGGCGAGGCACACATTTTAATTCTTAACCAGAAGCTTCTTGATGATTTGAAAGTAATTTAAAGGGGACCACTCTTTGAAACGAAATAAAACAGTTTTTTTTTTATGTCGTGAAGTAGAAGACGAGCAAGACGCTCTCCTGATGTTAAGAGATAACGGCTGCCCATAATCAGTACAGTGCTACTTAGGATTTCACAATTATGTGAAATTCTAAGAGCACTGCACCAACGCTTCTTACTCAAGAGTCATAAGATGTTAATACTCTTTAGCCCAGTAATTTCACTAGCTACAGTGCCCTCCTACCGAAGCACAGTAATGTTTGCACATCACTGCTCAGGCGGTAGAATAACTGGCACTGTTGGGGTACCCACCTAGACGACCTCCTGCAAAGGAAGTCTACCCCCGGTAGTTTTGGCGTCTCTGAGTAATTTTTGGAATTATTCACATAGGAATTATTCGTATTCACTTGACGCATACCACGCTAATTACCTCTATAATCGACTTCAAAAAAGGAGGAAATTTACAATGTATATGTTTTGTGGGTGTTTACCATTTTCCCAGGTGGTCCATCTGGGATTTGAAAAATTCACTTTTTACAAAAAATATAAAATTGGATTTCGTGACTGAAACATGGTCTTCTATATTTAATTTTTTTCGAAGTCGGTCAAGGAGTTTTCAAATGATGATAAATTAAGAATTTAAATGAATGACGATTGAGATGTTTTTTGTTATTATTAGCTCACTTATTTAGTTTACAGAAATATAGGTATAATAATAAGGAAACAACGAGTATAATAAACCTCAACTATAACTTCTCTAACCACTCTAATTAACTATTTACTAATTATGAGGCGCCTCACAGTCAATAACGACTACATGCCGACAAACAGATTGATAAGAGATAACACGATGAGCACACAAGTATCCTTTACTAATGCATGCCTTCGTGCATGCCACAATGTCATTTATTAGGATGTAGCAACTTTATAAAGGCTGGTAGAGATGCATTTGAAGAAAATATATCATCCACGTTTACTCCACAACCACAAAATTTAAAAACATAATATATTATGTACATAAAAATGATAAATAATTTAAATAAAAAAGGTTATTAAGCAAAGGTATGCGGTGGATTTACATAATGCATTTATAGTGGTAGGCCGTTTTTATTAGGAAAGACTGCTAAAAGGAAATTACTGGGCACGATGAGTTGAAGAACTAATATGCCTATGGATAGCCCCTGATTTGCTTTTGTAAAACACAAATATGTAATGATTTCATTGAAACACAGACATTATTTTCAAGCTTAAAATTTGCAAATCAAAATAATTCGCTAGTTGTCGCTATTTCAATTAAAAAATAATATGACGTACTTTAACTACGACGGTCACACCCCCTCAAAATTATAATATTACTTCGCCTTTTTCCTTATTTATGACAGCAGCCTTAGTCACACATCTGATAATAATCATAGACAAACAAGACGAGCGAGTTCGCAATCTACGTCACTACGTTACGTAACCGCTACGTAGTTGGTCTACGTGACGGGTGGAGGTGATTCTAGGTAAGTCTAGATCGGTTGAAGCCCTGACATGTTTTCTTGGACTAGTTTTAGATGGTGCCTATTTCCGATAGTTTTATATTAGGTTACCTAATAGGAGCTAGGCACTGATCACTACATTGTCACGTGAACTTCTAGTGTTACGTTTCTAGCTAAAGTTCTGTCTAATGCATCTATTTTTACAAGCTTTTATTTACTTTCATCTGTCCGTTGTCTGTCTGTAATAAAATATTGCTAGTTTAATTTGGTCCACATCCCAGATTGAGCTGAAATTTTGCATGCATGTTTAAATCGGATGACAATGCAAAATTATTATGTAATCGAGCTGATTTGATGACGGAGGTCGTAGGTGGCCATGGGAGCTCCGTAATGAAACGAGGCAACCCCATCGAGTTTAGGATCTATTGATTCGTCTTGACGAGTAGGTACTTTGGTGCTAGATGGTAATAATAATTAAGCTTGTTTTTAAAAAGTTTTTTTAAAATTTCACTTGTTTTCAGACAAAATTATTATTTTTACAGCCTTACTATTTAAGTGCACATTTTTATTAAATGGTTTAAAATAAGTACCTATGTTATAATTTCTGCTGTACAAAGAGTACTTAATATGTGTGTACTTAGTTATCTACTACCACAAAAGCTAATTTTATTTATAGTTTTATTCGTCATGAACTGAAAACAATATCTGTTAGTAGGTAGGTACTTATATATGGGTATGTTTTAATTTGCAAAATTAAATATGCATTTGAAATATGATGTATCTATATGTGGTGTGCAAAAGGAAAATTTAATCATGGGTTAGTACGTTAAAATACTTGGAATAATAAAAGATGAGCTGATGATAAAAGGTATATAATATTCCCAGATTACTCATCATTCTACAGTAATTTAACATCATCGCCTCATCGCTTAACATCATCCGAGATTGTGATTAAGGGCTTACCTATAATGAATCAAAAACTTACCTAACAACTTACCTACAACTTCTATAAACTCTCCTTTAAATTCTATAAACTTACCTACAAATTCTTCTTCTATAAACTTACCTACAAATTCTAATTAAAACTAGACCAGACCATCTATAATAAGATTTACAACAAGGAAGTTGACGGCGGTGACCAATGAACGGGGATTTTCCTCTTCCGTTATAAAATAGACCGAGCCAAACTATGTCTGATTTACCTTTTGTGGTTTTTGTTGGAATTGAAAGCTAAATTTCTCCAATGCGTATTTGCCAGAAGATGAAACATATTATAATACGTTATTTTCAGCATTTTTAAAGTAATAAATAATAATAATAAATATTTCAGGACATTTCACACAGCGCCACCTAACCCCAAACTAAGCAACTTAATGCTTGTATTATAGTGGTTAGGGTAACGGATATAATACTTATTATACTTTTCAAGTATGCATGTTCTATGAATTTTAACTACATATTAGGTTTTTTTCTAAGTTATAGTCGTTGTAGTCCATATAGGTATTCAAAGTTTGGAATAATATATCCTCTATATAAATTATATTACCTAAATTTGTATTAATATAAACACAATTCTGTAATACATTTGATGCAATGATGAAACTGATGTAATACAGAAAAACCCATTCATGGAAAACAACTTAAATATAATGGCGGTCATAATAAAGTCATTTTCCTTAGATAAATATATGGTTTTTTTCTATATTACACCGTTATTGCAGCAAATAAGAGTGACAAGAAAACCACATTTCCATTAAATCGGGCTACGTTTATATAACGATTTACTGAAAAACGATTTATTTATTTTTAGATTTTGCGAAATGTTCGGAAGGAGTGATTCGCAACCGAATCTCGGGTTAGCTAACCCGAGCTTAGATTTCCCTGCTAAATCAGTGTCAACGCTCAAGCGAAAAGTTCCTGATGATGATGAGCTGCGTATGGAGATGAGTGAACTCAGCAAACAAATGTCACAAATGATGACGATGATGTCTACATTTACACAACAAATGTCATCAGATTTAACTACAATTAAATCTGACGTTGCTTCAATCAAATCAGAAATCGCAGATATGAAACTGATAATAAATACTCTGTCAGCTGAACAGAAGGAGCTCAAATCAAACTTCCTGGAACTACAGCACATAAATACAATTACGGAAAATAATATAGAGAGAATGAAATCTGATATTGAAAAACTGCAAAATAACAACGTGGAGTCATCGACCTCAAATATATCACAAGAAGATATAATAGCAGAAATGAATGATCGTGAAACAAGAAGTAAAAATGTTATCATAACTGGAATATCTGAGCCACATGGTTTCACAAAACAGGAGCGTCTCAATACAGATTTTAAAAAGATAATGGAACTACTAAACAGTTTGAATATCGATTGTCCTGAACCCGATTACTTGATACGACTAGGTAAATATAATGTGCAAAAAGCTCGATCAATCAAAGTTTGCTTTAAAACCAAAGATTCGGCCATATCAGTTCTTCGAAACCGTAACAAATGCGAAAATAAAAACATAAAAATATACAAGGATCAGACACCTAAGCAACAGCAACATATAAAAAACCTTAAAGAAGAAATAAAACACAGAATTGAAAACAAAGAAAAAGATATTACTATTAAATATGTCAGAGGAAAATACCAAAGATAATTAAATTAAAGTCAGAAATCCACATGAAGAAGACAACTCAGAACACGCATATACGACCCGAAACACAGATCAAATCCTAGATTATAATAATATGTATACGTAGCAAGTAAACAATAGTATTTATTCCATTCAATATCTTCAAAGTGTCTGTACCTAAGTAGGCATCCGCAGTGCTGTGAAGCTTGGTAGGTATATATAACGATTTAGGCCTTTTAAATTTATTTTTGTACTCATTAATTCTAACAGAAACATATTAATTAAATCGTAAAAAGACGGAAACAGTCTGCACTTACCAGGTTTCACACATTACATTTTTTAGTTACATACATAAATAACGTTGCCTTAATAATAATATTAATATCATAGAGTCATCACCTGCCTATATATATTTCCTAATGGGACGGAAGTGGCAGGTGCCGTAGTCCTAGCAATAGCCTCATTAACCATCCATTTAGAATACACATCCATAACCTAGTTCAAGTAGTTTCCATTAATTAGCAATAGTCCTGTCACTTTGCGGAGACTGTCATTGAGCCTATTTTCTATGGATGGACTCAAAGACAGACTCCAATAAGTGTCACCCATTACATTTATATTAAAAGCTCAAAAGGGCCTCTGCACGTTGGACTTTTTTGTCTCCGTGTACGCCTATAAAAAGGCCCGGGCTTAGCCCGTGTTTAAGAGCGACATATTAATATATCCCAAAACGAACTTTCATAATAATTAGCAAACATATTATTATATATAATATTATTCTTTTTTTTTTAGTACTACTAATAAAACATATCTAATAAATAAAGATTATAAAATAAACTATAAACCAATACACATAAACAATGTCAACTACTTAAACAAAACTTTTACATTAACCAAAAAAAAATAACTCTAACAAACAAAAAAAATAAAAATACTAACCAATATCTATAATCTTTAAAGAAAACAATAACAAATGTTTATATTATGCAAGTCTTGCCGCGAGCCACATCTTGTAGCGGCCGCCGGCTGCTTTTATATCTGTGTATTTAACATTACCTGAGCTCGCTGCGCAAGCGCAGTTTTACTTGTTTACTTAAAAAACTGTTTTATACTCACATTCTTATTTTGTAGCTGTCAGTATCAATATCGAAAAATTAGATTATTTTTAGTCCTACCTACTTTGTAATGATTATAACATACGAAATTATGTATTGTACTCGTAATAATATTGTAATTAAGTTCCTAAGATTAGCTTAATATTTTGTTTTGTTACGATTTTTTACGTATATAAGTATTATATAGGAATGTGTATGGGAATAATATTTACCTATTGTACGACGTGACGCCTTTATTATAACTGCATAGAATAAGTTTCTCATGTAAGTAAAATTGTAAATTTTTTTTTTTTTTTAATGAGAAATAAAGATTCTTTAACCCGAATTACAATGAAAATTAATTACTGCATAAAAACGTCTATTTGGCAGCTCGCTTCTTGCCGATTCCTGTCGACCGCGATGCAAACTCGCGCGACCGCTTCTAGGCAGTCAAATTACTGTATAGGTATCTCTTTACCGTGGCCATACGCACTATATCCGTAGCATCATCCATAGAATTAGCGTGTGAATCCTCTTTTACTTCAGCCCTTTGAGGCTGCAAGTAGGATTAGGCCTGAAGTCAGCCGTCGGGGCGGATGAGTGCTTCGGCGTACCCGCTGCCCCGGTATTATGGCGTCCCGCAGGAACCCCCAGGTTTTTTAGTGGGTATCCCCGCCGCGACCATCTTCGGCGGGGGAGTCCCACATAACGGCCCGCGCCCCCCGGCGTGGGGTGATGATGCGTAACGCTTTTTCCTGGGTCAAAAAAAAGGATTAAACTGACGGTTGTGGATAATCACCCGATAGCTCACCACGCCCTCTTTGCATGACCATATCTTTGTAAAACCTTGCTCTAGGACATGATTCAATTCATATCGGTTACGGATAAGATATCGAAGATCACTGTTGCAGCATTTTTATATTTAGTTTGTTTTTTAATAGTGCAAAGTCCGCGTGACACTTGATTTTTTAATCAATCTCATGATGAAAGAGGTAAATTGAAAATAAAAGATTTTGTTTTAGATCCGTAACAAGGCATTATTAGTTATGTAAACAGCAAAATCCTTTCGTAACGGAAAGTATACGTACGTCATAAAAGCTATCACCATGCTTTCCTTTTATATTATGAATCTTTTATAATGTTTAAATCTTCTAAGTCTTATATAAAGTTAGCACTGTAAAAAATTGAATAACATTATGTGCAAAAATCAAAATAGAGTTCGAAATGTATTTTAAACACACCACACACCACCTGATATTTAAATGAAATATAGATAAAACAATATTACCAGCCAAACATTTAATTTGATTAGCGATAATTAAAACCGCGGAAGTCCTAAATAACGTTTAACAATCTGTGAAATAGTAAAAAGTAACGCATTTAACACAATAAATGCGCAGCTGTTTAGTGTTTGCGCACACGCAGTGTTAAGCCAGCTTTACTGTTATATTTGTTTTCATTGCGGCTGTCTCCACGTGACGAACTCTGTCACATGATTTGACATGATGCGTACACGTACAATAAGAGTCCATGGATTTATATATCAGCAATATCAGCGGGTAGCACATGGACTAGATTGACACAAGACAGGGTTAAATGGCATAACATGAAGGAGGCCTATGCCCAGCAGTGGGATATTGAAAGCTGTGGATGATGATGATGATGATGAATATCAGCGGATGGGCGATGGGGTCGAAAAGTGCTCGATAGGAGACCACGGACTAGCAAACGCAGCGTAGGACGTCCACCCACAGGGTAGACAGACGACCTTATAAAGTTCGCCGGAAGACGCTGGATGCAGGTTGCTTCCAACCGGGAAAAAGACCAAAGGGGAGGCCTATGTTTAACAGTGGACGTCCCATGATTGAGATGATTCAGTATGAATGCTTTTGGTTCTGGAGTCGAGACCACGCATTAGGTCACAAGGAGTATGCTGACGTAAGCAGTGAGCCTCGACGAAGTGGATCGTCAAATAGTCAGTGTCAAGATGATGCGTACAAGTCTGGCATGCGTACCGGCGTCTGTGTTATGTAGGCTTTAGATATTATGCTGGCTGCACTGGTTTTCAGTGGTAGTATCAATAGCTAGGCTAGTTCTGTTTTTGGGCAGAAAATATATAGATGATGATTGAAGAATGACTTTATAGTTAGCAAACCTAACAGGAAAATGGTTGGATGGGCGACATAAAAAAGTGACAGGAAATGGATAGGTGGGAGCGGCAGGAGTCATGGGAGATTTGCAGAATAAAATGTTCATCGAAAACTATCGAATCGAAATACACAGCTATACCCAGCAGTTCCCGCTGAAAATTATCAATCAGCTCATAGGTTATTAGGTAGCATAGGTTATCTAAAGTTTTGTATCGATTTTTATTGCTTTTTTTACAGTTTATTCATAAACATAATATACATGTTTGTTTCCTATTCATGGCATCAACTTAAATGGCAGAACAGGTTTTGCTGAGATTAGGAGAATAAACTGATATATTATAAATAGGTCTTATTCGCATTTCAACTATAAGTGTGATATTAAAATGTAATTAGTATATTCAAAGCTCACAGCTTCCTTGGCTCTTCAGACGTCAAACAGATGTAGGCCAACGAAAAATAATGAATTCTGACAAATGTTTTTACATTAAAATTGCAGCTTGTTAAAACTTTACATCAGTTAACCAGTGGAGATGCGTGTAAGACCTGTTTTGCTTTTGACGAATTGTAATTTGAGAAGTCATTTCAAATGTAAAGTGAATTATTATTATCTCTATATTTATTTTCATTCTTAAATTAATTTTTTTACAATATTTCTAAAAATAAAAGATATATACAAAACATAAAAACATTGTAAAAAACCTAACCTAGAAAACCCGCCGTCAGCGGGGCCAGAGCCCAAGCTGCCGGTGGTCAGGGCCGCAGGGTGAGGAATCTCCGGACAATGCGTGCCGTGTCGAGGATTACCGCCTTCTGTATCAGGCCCTTGATCCAACCGTCTAACGCGAGCCTCTCGAGATGTTGGTCGAGGCTCTTCGCTATTAGACCGTTCACCGACACGACTATCGGAACAATGATCGTCGAATCAACGTCCCACATAGCGGTAATCTCGTGCGCCAAGTCAAGGTACTTGCTCAGCTTATCCTTCTCAGCTTTCACGAGATTCTCATCATGGGGGACGGTGATGTCGATGAGCACTGCGCGGCGTTGAGATCGATCTACCACCGCGATGTCAGGCTTATTGGCGACAATAGTCCTGTCCGTGATAATAGATCGATCCCAATAGAGCGTAGCACGACCATTTTCGAGAACTGGTAAGGGCGTGTACTTATAATACGGCACTTCAGAGTCAACAAGGCCATATCGAAGAGCAAGTTGCTGATGAATGATCCTGGCTACTAAGTTGTGCCTGTGCAAATACTCGGTGTTAGCAAGATGAGAACAACCGGAAGTTATATGCCTGAGTGACTCTCCGGGACGGCGACAGGCTCGACAAACGTCAATTATTATTATTATTATTTTAGCCATTGTCGTCCCACTGCAGGGCAAAGTGAATTACACTCCTTTATTAGTGATTTTCACCTGGTAAATTAGTTTAACAAAGAGATGAAATTTTGTATCTTTATTTTTTCTTGAGGTTATTTAAAATCAAAACAATTTACGAAACGCATTTCAGTCGCTTTCTTTCAAATAATATCTGAAAGTTCAAAAAAGCATAATAACTCTACATTTCTGTAAGGAAATAAAATGCAACTTATTTTTTTCTCTTACTCCATTGTAGCCTCTTTCATTAAATGCATTAAAATTAAAATTAAATGCATTTAAAATTTAAATCTCAATAAGTTACAAAGAAAACTTTTTTATAATCGAAATTATTTATTTGAAAACTGATGACTGTGCACAGTCATATCACAGAATAATAAATATAACTTGCTGTGTGACCCAGTTTTATTTTAAGAAATTGACTTAACATTTAACATTGACACTGACACATATTTTCCTGTTATTCTAACAAAGTTCTTCAAGGAATCTTTATCGGAAACTAGAGTTAGTGAGTCAATGAAAGCCTACGTGACGGTCGGTTGTTGCACCCAATGCGAATCAAAATTATCGCCCAAAAATTTAATGGCCAACTCTCTGCTAAACCACACCCAAAAAACACCTCTCTAGCTCAAAACCTAAGGTCTAAAATTCCATGTGATAACATCGAGTTTAGTCCTTTAGAAGTTGAGGTGTGTTTTGCAAATAGGATGCTTCCCATTTGGTCCCTCTGATCGTATGTCATTTGATCGTGCCGATTTCTTAATGGAGTTATGAGGCTAAATAATGGATGCAAAAACTAAGGACAGAGCTAGAAAAACTGAGGCACTATTGTAAGCCCAATATGTAGGAGCCAGATAAGACCAATGTACAAGCTTATGAATGGTATGCAATATACGCTCCTGGAATTTATATAGGGGAACAAGGCTGTGATCAGGCGAACATTTTTTTTTTTTTTATGTGTAGAAGTAGAAGACGAGCAAGACGCTCTCCTGATGTTAAGAGATAACGGCTGCCCATAATTAGTACAGCGCTACCTAGGATTTCACAATTATGTGAAATTCTAGGAGCACTGCACCAACGCTTCTTACTCAAGAGTCATAAGATGAATAAATTATAGAGGTAATGCCTCACACTGAGATTAGAACCTATAGGGCCTCCGAATTACAAGCCGGACGTACAATCACTGGGCCACGGATGATGAAAAGTTATTAGTTACCCATATTCATCATTTTCCTGCTCTTATCCCACTAGGTAGGGTCGGCGCAACCAAAGTTGTAAGCCAAAAGTCATATTATCTTCATTCACTATTTATTTATCATCTTTCAGTTCGAATAGTTCATCCAAACCTTATTATTTTACTTATTAGATATATATTCCTATTTATATAATAATTATATAAGTACATAATACTTTCTATATTAACGAGATTCAGGAAATACATTTCCAGCTATTTTCCTTGGTATTTATTTTAATGAACCCTCTTTAATTTATGGATGTCTCGCTCAAGGAAATTGCAATCATAAAGTAGGCGCCACGGCGTTTAAGACATTTTAAAAATCCCCAACGCTATAATAAATTAACATATAAAAACAAACTTGTCATTTTGTGGTGGCGACTGGCAACCATCTTTACTGATAGTTATTATCAAACATAGCTTAAAACCCGACTCATTCACCTTTTAAACAAAAAAAATCGGTTCATCCGTTATGATGCCACATACAGACACACACAGCACAGCCCCCCTTTTTTGTGTCGGGGGTTAAAACTGTTATGTGTGCCAAATGTCATTGATAGATCAGTGAGTTAGTTCACCTGCCCGTTGTCTGTCTGTCTGTCTGTAATCAAATCTTGCAAGTTAAATTTGATCCATTTCCCAGTGAGCTGAAACTTTGCATCCAAGTATAAATCGGATGACAATAAAATATTATTGTGACTTGAAGCTGATCTGAGTATGGAGCTGGAAGGTACCCATAGGAACTCCGTAATTAAACGACACAACCCCATCGTGTTTTGGCTCATTTGATTCGTCTTTGGTGCTAGATGGTAATAATAATAAAAGCTTGTTTTTTTAAGTTTTTATTTTAATTTCACTTGTTACATTTAGTTAGCAGCGCTCTTTTTAACCCCCGACGCAAAAACGACGGGGTGTTATAAGTTTGACGTGTCTGTCTGTCTGTCTGTCTGTCTGTCTGTCTGTCTGTGTGTGTGTGTGTGTGTGTGTGTGTGTGTGTGTGTATGTGTCTGTCTGTGGCATCGTAGCGCCCAAACGGATGAACGGATTTTGATTTAGTTTTTTTTGTTTAAAAGTAGAGTTAGTCGAGAGTGTTCTTAGCCATGTTTGGTGAAAATCGGTCCAAGATGGCCGCCACTACAAAATGGCGGATTACTTTTTTCTTCCACGACCCCCTCAATATGGGTATCAAATGAAAGGGCTTAACGAGTAGATTACAGCCCACTATATAAAATTTAAAATCCAAGATGGCCGCCATCAAAAAATGGTGAATTACGTATTGCGTTGGGGGTTTTTTTAAATTTTTAATTTAACTCACTTGTTTAGTCTGGGCTTTGTGCGAAGCAGTAATTTTATTGGCTATTGACATTAACAACAATAATTAAGGTAGTAAAAACTGTTTGACGTCACAAGACATGTATTAGTTCGTCCTCGTCCATTAGCCTTCATTTGGAGGGTAAATGACCACGTATGATATCAATCACTATGAAGTCTGTGCTAAAAGAGATGAAGCCTGGCTTTACGTTGAACTAAAAATTTATCTAAACTTTAGATTAATTGTTTTTCTTCTTAGAAAACATCTTTATATCCAGTAAATGAACGGGAAAGATGTTGATTTTAATGTTAGTTTAATTAATTAAAAACTTATTTAAAATAGAAAAAAAAGATACCTATTTATTACAGCCAATTTTTAGACAATTATGGCCCTTTGCGGACAGATTTACTATTTCAGCAAGTAGCATTGGCAACTTTCTAGCAACTAGCGGTTTAATAACTCGAACTTTTTTTGTGTTGAAATTTGAAACACAGATAGATTTTATGCAGTAGACGTTCGCTAAGCAAAGGATTTTGCTACTTATATGTATAACAAATCTCTACAATAGTGGGTAAGTTTACAAAGCGCCTAAAATAATGACCGCTTGTTGACGCGGTTTTGTCCAAAGGTCTCAATAATCTCTACATCATTTTAATAGCAATTCACTGCAGTCAATTCGAGTAGTTCCCGCGTGCCCCACTATCCGCCCCACTGGTGGGGCAGGTGAAACTGTCAATAAAAAATTGCGTCTCACGCGCCCCATTGATCGCGTTTTGGTGGGGCGCGTGATACTATCAAAAAATGTCGGTTCACGCGCCCCACCAGGGCTGTTACTCATTCAAAAATGTAATTTGTTGGGCACGACTAAATGATGAATGGTGTTATTTTTGCAAATATTTTGCGAAGTACTAGGAGATCAGAAATTCAGATGACATCACGAAAATTTCCTGTAAAGATATGCGTCGTTGTAGACCCGATCTTTCTAAAACTAGCGTATGTGGACAGCCCCTAAATTCTTTTTTGCTATTTGTTAAGGAAATGAAACTTTTCCAAAATTTCCCATTGTAAGGAAAACACTAGATAAGCTTACCGGGTTTTTGGGTTTCCTTTTTTTTTATGTGATGAAGTAGAAGACGAGCAAGATGCTCTCCTGATGTTAAGAGATAACGGCTGCCCATAATCAGTACAGTGTTACCTAGGATTTCACAATTATGTGAAATTCTAGGAGCACTGCACCAACGCTTCTTACTCAAGAGTCATAAGATGTTAAGACTCTTTAGCCCAGTAATTACACTAGCTACAGTGCCCTCCTACCGGAGCACAGTAATGTTTGCACATCACTGCTCAGGCGGTAGAATAACTGGCACTGTTGGGGTACCCACCTAGACGACCCCCTTTCCCCCCTTCCCCTTTCTTTCCCCTTTCCCCCTTTTCCCTTTCTTTTCGACGACGGTTCCTTTTTCTAGTTGTTATTTTTGGGATTATAAAAACTAGCTTGAAACTACTTACTATACTAACATTAGTATCTTTCAATTTCTTTGGCCTCATTCAATTGAAGATGTAAAGTATAGATGTAAGGAAGTTCAATTATCTTACTAATATAAGGTATAAACGTGAAAGTTTGTAAGAATGGATCTCTAGATGTCAGGATATTTGTTACTCTTTCACGCCTAAACGGATAGACCGATTGAGCTGAAATTTTGTAAAGATCTAGCTTTGACCCTGGAATAACACAAAGGCTACATAAGTACTTCGGGTAAAACCGCTGGGTGCAGCTAGTATTAAATACTCTTATTAGATTAGCATTTGCTCGCGGCTTTGCTCGCTTGAAAGAATCATTCCCAAACTAGAAAATTCTTTATTAAACACCATAAATACAATACCATAAATTAATTATCTATTCCTGTGCAAAACTGCAACTTAATCCGTTTAGCAGTTGGGTTGGTTATTGGTTAGTCATTCAGCAGTTTCCAGGCATCTAGGTATTAACTAACTTCGTAATAAGCTGTAAGAAGAAATATAAAATTGTACAAATATATCCAAATTTAGTTATTAACTATACTTTGATCATTATATGAAGCAATTATTATAATTATTAAATTCTTAAATACAAGCAAAAATCAAAACAAGTTTGGAGTTTTGGGAGTTAGCAGCATCCGCGTCCGTAGGGATTTGCCCTCGACACCCTACACGTGACTCCTGGTTGGCGCTAAATGGATGCTCAAATCTGGTGGTAGGCTTCGGCCGTGGCTTGTCACCACCCACCGATCAAAACCATGCCGCCTGAGTGGCTTGCCGCGCTCCGGCATGATGGTTGGTGTAGCCATTTGAAGGACGGGTCGGAACAGTTGCTTTGCGCTAGATACAGAACGTAGTGACTGATTCTGCGTTGCATCACTCTGAAACTAGTTCAGGAGGGTAGCGGGATCCGAGGCACGGTGCACCGCTGGCCGACCGCAGGTAGTAGGGGGCCCAAGTAATAAGCTAGCCACTTATGAAAGGCTGCCCCGCCAACTGTGAAAAATCCCGGGATGCGCCATCGTGCCGATCGGCGACCGGATGAGAGGGCCCGATGGACATCCCCGGGGGGGCTCGGGCGTCCCCGTGGTCTCCTGTCTAGTTTCTCTTGGGTGTTGTATTTTCAATACTTAGTCTAGTGTTCTGTTGCGTAAAGCCTCGTTCTACTGCTGTCTTTCTGTACCTTCGCACACTTTAAAACAATCATGAAACTGAGAAATAAGAGAACGGTAACACAGCGGCAGCACTCCCTCTCATTAAAAGTGCACCTCTCCAACATTCGAGGTCTGCACTCCAATCTCGTAGCAGTCCACCACCACCTCGAGACTGATAAACCCGCTCTCTTGTTCCTCACGGAGACGCAGATAGGTCCGCCGTCAGACGTTTCTTATCTTTGTTATCCAGGGTTCTCCCTGGAACACAATTTTAAGCCACGTGCGGGGGTATGTATGTACGCCCGCGACGACATCTGCTATCGGCGCCTCCGGAACCTTGAGGATCCAAGTTTCTCCGTGGTGTGGGTGCTGGTGGATACCGGAATAGAGAAGATTCTCTATGCCTGTGTCTACCGGTCGCACAGCGGTGATCGTGAGATGACCAGGTTGATCGATTACCTGTATGAGGCGGCTGATGAGGCTCAGCAGAGGTATCCTACGGCCCAATTAGTGCTACTGGGGGACTTTAATGCCCACCATCAGGAGTGGCTCTTCCCATACCAGTGCACTGACCATGCGGGTAGAGAGACGCGAAGGCTCGCCTTAGCGTTAAATCTCACCCAGCTGGTTAATGGTGCGACCCGGATACCCGATGTTGACTCTCACACAGCTAATTGCTTGGACCTTCTACTGACAACAGATCCAGACAGTTACTCGGTGTCGATATCATCGCCACTTGGCAGTTCAGACCACTGTCTGGTGAAGTCTGTGTCGACCTACACTCCGCTCGACTTTTTCCCAATGGGCACTCGACGGATTTGGCGTTACAAGTCAGCAGATTGGGATGAGATGCGCTCTTTCTTCGCATCTTACCCTTGGTTGCCCACTTGCTTCTCCTCGCACGATCCTTCGACTTGTGCGGATGCAGTGACGGATGTGTTGCGTCAGGGAATGGAATATTATATCCCATTCTCAGATGTGCCATTGTCTGTCAAAACCCGACCATGGTATGGGGCAGAATGTGGACGCGCTGAAGCGAAGAAACATGAAGCTTACCTAGCATGGGCGGAAGCGCGTAAACACAAGACGAAGGATATTCGTAGTAAGAAGAGAGCCTATAACAGGGCAGCCAAGTCCTGCAAAAAAGCTATGCGGAAGGCAAGGTTCGACCGAACCAGGCGGATTGGGATCAAACTGGCTTCATACCCCGCGGGTAGCAAAGCCTTTTGGTCCCTGGCCAAGTCGGTCGAAACTAATTTCTGTCGCCCCTCATTTCCTCCGCTACTCAGGCCTGACGGATCGCTAGCTCACACTTCCAAAGATAAGGCGAATTTATTCGCCTCTCTTTTCGCAGAATCTTCACGCCTAGATACTGCTGGCGAGATACCTCCAGTCCTGCCGGATTGTGGGACTTCAATGTCCGACATACACATCCGGCAATCAGAGGTTCGTAGAACGCTGCGGAATCTGGACGTGAATAAAGCTAGTGGACCGGACGGAATACCAGCGATAGTGTTGAGGACTTGTGCACCTGAGCTCACTCCGATCTTGACACGCCTATTTCGCCTCTCTCTCAAAATTGGTGTAGTGCCCAGGTCTTGGAAGCTTGCCAACGTGCAACCAGTGCCCAAAAAAGGCAGTCGTACTGACCCATCCAACTACAGGCCAATCTCGGTCACATCCATACTCTGTAAGTGTATGGAGCGTGTTCTGAACAACAGGCTATTGACATACCTTGAAGCGAATGATCTCCTCAGTGATCGGCAATACGGGTTCCGTCGTGGCAGATCTACTGGGGATCTTCTTGCGTATGTCACCCACATCTGTAGTGAGGCCATCGAGAAACACGGAGAAGCGATCGCTGTTTCTCTTGACATCTCGAAGGCCTTTGATAGGGTCTGGCATGACAGCCTTGTCGGTAAGCTTCCATCATTTGGGTTACCCGTTGGTTTATGCGTGTGGATTTCAGACTTCTTGAGGGAACGGTCGATTCGAGTTGTCGTTGACGGCAGCTCGTCCGATCAATTAGCTATTAATGCTGGGGTACCTCAGGGGTCAGTTCTCTCTGCTACACTTTTCCTGCTGCACATCAATGACTTGCTTAAGCCAGGTATTGTTGGGTATGCAGATGACAGCACGGTAGTTGAGCGATATACATCTAGCGCTAGAGCCAACGGAGATGAAGTCCAGTCATGCAGGAAGGCCATGGTTGAGCGTATGAGCTTGGCCTTAGAAGCTGTTTCCGATTGGGGTGCAGCTAATTTGGTTAAGTTTAATGCTACAAAAACCCAGGCGTGTCTATTTACCGCAAAAAGGAGTCAATTCAGTGAAGCTCCTTCTTTCCAAAATGTTCCTTTACCGATAACTAACCAGCTTGAGTTACTAGGAGTTACTCTCACGTCTGACCTTAATTTTGGGAGTTACATAGAATCTAAGGCTCAATTGGCCGCCAGGAAGCTGGGTATTCTGGCAAAGGTGAGGCAATACTTCACACCGGGACAGCTGCTAATGCTGTACCAAGCACAAGTCCGGTCGTGTATGGAGTACTGTTCTCATCTTTGGGATGGTACTGCCAAATACCAGCTTCAGACACTGGAGTCAATTGAGAGACGTGCCAAAAAGCTAATAGGTGACCAAAAGCTTACAGAATCTCGGCTGCAGAGCCTTGAACATCGTAGAATGGTCGCTTCGCTATCGGTCTTCTACAGGATTCATTTTGGAGAGTGTGCGCAGGAATTACACGAACTAATTCCTCCATGCCCATTCTATCGACGGACGTCACGGCAGACGGCAATGCGGCATCCCTACTTAGTGGCGCTACCAACAGCCCGCACCAAGCGTTTTGCTTCGTCGTTTCTAATGAGAACTGGTCGCATTTGGAACACTTTGCCGTCATCTGTGTTTCCCGAGAGGTACAACTTGGGTATCTTCAAGGCACGAGTGAATAGGTACCTTTCTAGGCGTCATACGTGATCCATCGTCGACCGCATTTCCACTTTCCATCAGGTAGGATGTGGTCAAACGTAGGCCTATTTAGTATAAAAAAAAAAAAAAAAAAAGTTATAATAATTTGGGCTCATAAATGATTTTTTGTCATAATAATATTATGCTAATTGAAGAATTTGCATTTTATTGATATAAACTATTCACGTGTCATTAATTTGTATCCTTATTACTAATACCAACTAGATATTAATAATTT
Organism: Hemithea aestivaria; assembly: GCA_947507615.1. NCBI lineage: Eukaryota > Metazoa > Arthropoda > Insecta > Lepidoptera > Geometridae > Hemithea > Hemithea aestivaria. The sequence continues at coordinate 2,047,941 of OX382324.1, read as the reverse complement.
TAATCTAATAATAAACAAATTATTATCTTAATAATAAAAACAAATTATTAAAAGTAGAATCAGATTATTATATTTCGCATACGAAAACAAAAACGAAATTGAAATGCCGGATTAAAATAATAAAACGTTGTTTTATTCAAAATGTGATGTGTGTTATTGTTATATATTAAACAAATATTAACCTACTAATTACTAAATTACACGTAACAGACAATTTAAGACTATAATAAATATAAACAATACTTCTTTCCATTCTCTACTTCATTCTATACTTTCAAAATGTTGTTCTTAGTTCTCTTGGTGACACCATTCATAACTCATAACCCATTAGAGTACCGTTTTCTCAAGTTACTGACAATGTACATACTAATGTGGATAAAAATGGAACTAACACTTCAGCTCTCAATGCTACTGTAAAATCTTCCTAACGCATAGACACTAGCGCCTTCAGTACTTCAGACACACGTTTATATCGTAGACAGTCCGAACCTTGACTTTCAGTACCTTACAAATCAATAGATCAATAGGTAAATTACAGGACCGTGCATTGCACTACATACCGATGTAGGCGTTTAAAATAGGAATAATAAATATTTATTGCATTTATAATTTCTTTTATTACAAGAAAATGCTTCAGGAGAGAGTTATTTTAAAGTAAGTAAGAAAAATTCACAATTCTTAGCTATCTTTTTTATGCGTGATTACTAATTGCTCTACGATTTAGAAAATTATTTTTATGTTAAAAGGGTTTGCTTCCCAGATGAACACAATTAAATTTTTTATAAATCGTTTTTGAGCGAGTTTTTTTTTAATAAATTAATTTGTTACTTTTCACATCTAAACAGTTGACCGATTTTGGTGAAATTTGGTATGTTTGCTTAGATTTAGGAACAATACATAACATAGGCTACTATTTAGAATAGAATAACTCTTAATTGCATACTAATTAATAAGATAATTATTATGTAGGAGGCAGTCGTTAGGTCATGTTGCAGGCCCTGTAGTAATCTCGGCGACCTGAAACTGCAACATATAGGTTCGCCTCTGCAACCTATAATTATGATTTGACTCTGACACTGTAAGTAGGGTTACCTGTTCTGTTGGAGTATAAACCCCAATTATTATTCAAATTCAAATTTTTAAATTCAAAATTCTTTATTGCGAATATAGGTAAAGAATACATGGTAAGTTACTAATACATAGAGCAGCTATATTATGTCTTTAAGACGTGCAATATTTATTGTAAGGTCACAGACAATTTATTGAAAATTATTAATTAAAATATACAATTACGAAACCATATACATACAATAATAATGTCATGTTGAAAATAAAAAAGAAATGTCAAAGAAAAGTTAAATTAATTAAAATGTCATCAAAATGATAATATAATAAAATGTCATTAAAATGATAATAACAATGTCGAAAGTGAAACACGTTTTAGTTTAACAATTTGTCATTCAAAAATTGTTGAACCGTGTAATACACTTTTTGAAGCAGTAGCTTATTAAGGATAAAAGTAATTATTATTCTAAGTTACAAGAAATAGTTATAATTATAGGTACAATACAAATTTAAAATAGCTATTTAGCTGGTTAATCCGCGGGGCACTGTCAATAAATCATATCTTAGCTGCACAGTTAGGCAATATACAGATGTAGTCTATCTAGATGTACCTGTAGGTCCTATTACAAGTCTAGGTTACCTAACATGCCCAATTAGACATCCACTTTAGGTTTATGGTTATAATTAAAGTTAATTTAACTTTATGACGGCTAGATTTGCAAGGTTTAAAGCAAATTGGTTTTGTAAATGCCTTACGATTTTACCTGTTAAAGTGAACTTTGCGCATTTGTTTTTTGTTGTGATTAAATGCAACGTTTTTTTTTATGATGGGTGACTAAATATTATGTCAAATCTTAATAATATTCTAAACGTGAAAGTATGTAAGAATGTATGTATGTTTGTTACTCTTTCACGCCTAAACGGGTGGACCGATTGAGCTGAAATTTTGTAAAGAGATAGTTTTAGACCCTGGAATAACACATAGACTATAGTATAACGGGTAAAACTACTGGGTGCAGCTAGTATATTATAATGTAAATCTTTTTTATGACAATGAGTGTGAGACACAAGACCTGCAGATCAGGTGCTCGATGGTAATGACTACTCATATCTGACACTGCTTAATAGAACCTCATTGGACACTGCTCAGCGGGTGAGGTTGCTCAGCGAGCTATGGAGCGGGCTATGCTCGGCGTCTCTCTAAAGGATTGCATCAGAAATGAGGTGATTCGGCACAGAACCAAAGTTACCGACATAGCCGAAAGGTTTAGCAAGCTGAAGTGGCAAAGGCCTGGTCATATTTGCCGCAGAACCGATAACTGATGGTGTTCACGAGTGGAGACCGCGTCTCGGAAAACGTAGTGTAGGACGCCCTTGGGGAAGATGGGGTGATGATATCCGGAGGATCGCTGGGAGTGGTGGGAAGAGAAAGACGAAGGACCGATTTGAGTGGCGTGCCATAAGGGAGGCCTATGTCCAGCAGTGGACGAACAAAGGATGATGATGATGGTGATCTGACACTGCACCAGCCAGTGCAGTGTTTTGTAATCTAACAATGCGCGGCAATTTAATTACTTATCACAATTTTGTCATTTATTATAATATTATGTTCATTAAAAGTACATAAACTTTGGAGTTATGTGTACATTTTTATCTATCATAACAACTTATTTAATTGCTGGCTATTAAATTTAAAGCAGATATAGTTTAATTTAACTTTTTAGCTAAGCTGTACACGCGTTGAAGTCTTTTACAAGAAGGTTTGTAGCAAAGAGGATAGTTGTGTTATAAAAAGAGTACAGGTTCCGAGTTGTGGCATAATTATGGCTAAATAATTGCAATTCAAGTTCTAATCGAGCCGCCGGTTGAATGGGAGCGGACCGCTGTCTATATGAGCGCGATGTGCGTTTCCATTGTGGAGGACGACTATGCGAATTGTTGCGATTTTTTTTTGCTACGATTAATTATTGAGAAAAAATAACGATCTTGCGAAGACGTCTTTTATAGTATGTGGATCTGTAAATTGTAAGTATCTTGTTAGGTCGGTAAAAAGGTACCTAGATTATGGACGTGCCAAGATCGGCTAAGCTGAAAAGGCACTTGAAAGGGAAAAAAAAATTGAATATTTGGATGAGGTGTTTGCCCAGCAGTAGACTAAATAACAGTGAACAATACAGACAAACAAAAAACACCAACATACGATTAGCGTATTTTGACAAGTCGTTAGAGTTTGAAGCGCTTTAGATTTGAACACAAAAATTATTATCTTGTAAGAGAGGTCGTAATCGAATATTAAAAAAACCTTACATATTTTTGTAAGAAACGGTTTCAACGGAAAGAGTCGTGTGCTCCGAAACTCGTGCCTTCTATAATAATAGATTATTTATTACCTCTATATAATAACAATATATCAGCGCTATTGTTTGTAATATCTGTCACAGATAATGCAAATCCTTAGGATTTAACGCAAAATTTGCAACTGATTGATGAGCTGGGCTTAGTTGTGCACACGATGTTTAGACAACAGAATAATAAAGTGATAGTTAAGCCGGAAACAGATTATTAAAACGCGACGTGACGCCACGCGACGTCAGCCGTCCAGATTGAGTGGCGTGAGGTCACGTGACGCTACGGACCAATCCGGTCTAGTGTCATGACGCCATGGACCAATCCGAACGAGTGTCGTCACGTGGCGTCACGTTGCGTTTTAATAATGTGTTTCCGGGTTTATTATCTTGTATTGATAAGCACACCTACGGAAATACGTTTCCCACCAATCCCATCTCAAAGTTTAGGTTTCAAGACCAATTATCATTTAGTATACATCATTTAGTTTAGTTTAAAAGTTAAGCCATATTTATAACCTCATTTATTTACATTCTCTCTCTTTATATTTATACGCTCTTTGCCTAAATCTTTTTGACGCTGTTGTGCTTCTTATATTTCTAAACTTTTTATCCATCTTCTCTTTTATACATACGCCTTTCAGCTATTAACACCTCTGGACTCTGGGTGCACAAGAAGAATACATATACCAGGGCGACTGGGTCTTTGAAAAAGTTAAAGCACCACGATCGTCGACTACGCGCACAGTTACCACCGACAACCGAACAGCCGTGGTACAACGGACCCGCGCTCTCGGGGTTGGCGTACGTGCGCACGGACACGTTCCCTCGGCCGTGTGACGTCACGGCCGCGACGTCTCATCTCAAGTCGCAAGCCAGTTGCCGGTTATGGACTGTGCGAAAAAGATGAAGCATGCAGCATGAAGGCTGTATGTGCCAATTATTTAGTAGTAAGTACGCGGGAAGAATTACCTTTTCTTTGTACTGAAAGTAAGCGATGGTAACAAGCTACAGATGAGAGGTTAAATAAATGGGTAAATAAATATTATGCTGTTTCAGTATTTTTAAACATGTAAAATTGCCTTGACGATTGAAATATTTAATGGGTCAAGATGCTCAGGTTTCCATGAAATAGGAATAGGTAGAGTAAGACGAGGTAATGATGATTAAGATTGCCCAAAATTAAAAACTATGGGACGCACATAATATAATGGGTGGTAGATATAGTTACTATAAAATATAATATTGCACACAAGTTTGTGACTTAATTACCTAAGATTAAGTCACAAATTTTTGCGAAATATTATTATGTCTAACCTTTCAGACAGTTATCGGTCTGAGGACTTAATTAATTACAATGTCAGAAGTCAGAAGCTCATCTGTTTTTGCACGGACGGTAGATCCAGTCAGGGGAAGGCGCCAGTATGACCTGACTTGATTTACGCTCGACCTGCGAGAGATGGCCTCACTCTCAGATATCCTATACAAAATCAATGTACACTTCGACCATTCTTAATTTGCACTTTACGCTTATAGGTGCCAGGACATTTTCGTTAGGCTGACAAGCGCAATTATAAAATGGTTTGTTTCTACCTATGTTGGTGCTATATTGTACATGCGGCATTGACACACTGAAATAATTCTACATTGTTTCAAGTTAACTAATAATTAGTTTGTCGAGTGATAAGATAAACTGAATTTCACTGCTTTGAAGTTATCTCCGTTATGTAGGTATTCAATCTCATAAAGTCGTCCATTTTTCTATCTTTACTGTGTAATAGATCAGCTACACTTGCTTCTCTCTGCATCGCAATGCAAATTCTCAAACAAAATATAAAATGCACTTTTAAAAAATGCACTTTTAATGCATAAAATGTGGTCCATTTAAATGATCTTAACTTCTTCTTTCCTCATGAACGCGTACAGGTATTAAATTGAAATTCATATCGAATACTCCATTCTATAATACCTTTAAGCTGTAACAAAATGAAACCTCTATGTCGACGCAATCAAAACAAACAGCATTTTTTAGCCGCATATTTTCTAACTCGCAACTACTCGCAAGGAAATCAAAATCTACAGGGCCTACTTCTACCGTACCGTGAGTACCTACTACCGTGAGCTTAGAACTTTGAAATTTGGTTTAACCTATGGGTTTGTACGGAACCCTCGGTGCTCGAGTTCGACTCGTACTTGAACGGTTTTTGAATGAGAATTTGATATTACGCGCGAACATTTTTTTTTATACAAAATAGGCTTACGTTTGACCACATCCCACCTGATAGAAAGTGAAAATGCGGTCGACGATGGATCACGTATTTGTGCGAAGTGGAGCACTACTGGTCCTGTTGATGTCTATTTTATTTATTTTAATTTATTTATTTAATAACACACAGAACACGACAGTAATAGACAACGGTAACCACCCGGTTGGCCGTCTGTGTTTAAAGAAATCCACTAAGATATCCCCTTACAATATTATGTTGTTATCACACCATATCGCCCCATTCATAACATCGATATAGATATGCTGGTAGTATTATTATCATGACCTCTACATTCATACTAAGTCACGGTCATGGCGCTGATTACAGCTCAATGCCATTACATTTACATTCTGCCGCATCAATATTATACATATATCATCGCCAAGGCCGGACCAGGAAACGATGCGATGGCAAGACGATTTGTCGCGCACCATGTAGGCTGGTTTGAGGTGGCGCAAGAAAGGGATGATTTGAGTGCAAGGGTTTGGAGGAGCTCTTTGTAGCAGTAGTGGGTAAAAAAAACTCACATAATAATGTTATAATAATGTTAAGATGACTTTACAAACTTTTTTGGATTAGCGACGGAGAGACATTAAATATGGCAAAATTATTAAAAACTTTTTTGATGCATGAAAACCTCTATATTTTTGTTGCATTGTCAAGAAAACATCGACAAAATTTTTTACGTGGCATAGGATGTCATTTTATTTTTACAATTTTACTGCAAATAAATGGTAAGAAAGCATGACACAACGTACAGAGCCAAGCACAAGAACAGAATAAAGGCTGACGTCATCATCCTGGGATGCAGCCTCCCAGGGATCGTCACTGCGCACAAACTGAAAAAGAAGTTCGGCAACTCCATGGACATAATGGTGCTCGACCTCATAGGACCCCCCAAGAACGTCTCCAAGTGTAACGTTGCCTTCCAAGAGGTTAAGAGTGATGAAGAAGATGAAGACTCGCAAGAAGAGAGGGATATCGCCGCTGAATACAAGAGGACAGCGAGACTGCTCGCCGATAATGTCGCAAGATTCCATCTAGCCAAGTTCGCCAACGATTTCAACCTCCCACTGCCAGCTGCTATAGTTGAACCTGAACGAGTGAAGAATCCACTCAACAAACTGTTCCAGCACCGTAATGGAGCCACGGTGCAGTGCGTCACAGACTACCACAACTTTGACTACCTTTGCTTCCTTGAGAGATTCGAGCTCAACCAGTTCCAGAGCCTTCTAGATAAAAGTATGAAGAACCTGTTCCAAATGACTCACCCCGCCGCGGACGACAGAAAAACGTTACTTTACTACGACCAGACTACCATGGAGAGACACATCTGTAACGCTCTGCTGTTTCCAACATCCAGGGAGATCATGCGCATGACAGTGCGGCTCGTGTGCGGCGCACCCGCCTCCGACGTTTCCGTGTTGTTCTACCTTCACCAGTGTTACAGGACCAGCAGCTCTAGAAACCATCTCGACGGAGATAACACCAGATTCAGAGAGAAACTTTTAGGCTACTGCAGGAAGAGACTCGCTCACAAATTGCAGCAAAGCGTGGCCGACATAACACTGGAGGTGAAACATAACATCAAGGAGATACGAACCTGCTCCGATGAACAAGTCATACTGGAGACCATGAAAGGAGAGACCACGTACGTGTGTAATCTGTTAGCCATGGCTCTGAAACCTGACGAGCTCCACACGATACGAGTGGAGGAGGAACTGATGTCGGAAGAGGACGCCAGGATCACCAAATCCATGATACCCGGTCGCGCTAAGAAATTTCTAGTTCAGTACGAAGAAAACTTTTGGAGTAGGCAAGGTTACAGCGGGGACATATTGAGCATTCGAGGACCGATCATCTGGGCGATGGAGCGGCCGAAGATGTCGACGACTGGAAGCACGGATCGGTACGCGTCTCTCATCGGATATTTGATGACGTTGGACGATGAGGACCAGAGTTCTAGGGCAGGGGTGTTAGAACAGCTGGTGAAACTGTTTGGAGAGGAGGCGGCGACGCCGGTGAGCTACAGGGAGACCAGCGTCGCTGACGTGTTCGTGCCTCACTGTGGAGATTACGTCGCGTTGAGGAGACTGATATGTCACGGTAGACCTAAATGTCTGGAGTGGGCTTCCCTGGATGTGTTCGCGGATGGAGACGTGGCGGCCGCCTTGGAAGCTGGCCATACCGCGTACCTTCACCTGCTGAGCTGCCTCCGACCTCAAGCTCAGACCTATGAAGACATGAGTACGCTGGAGCCTACATTCCTGTATTATGACCCTCTGCCGCGATGGTTTGCGGCCGTCAACTTTATGACTTGCACGAAATGGTCGATCTACATTGGGGTTACTGTTATGGCAGTACGATATTTAAGAACATTAATGAAGCGATAATTTTGTAATAATACTCGTATTTAAAAAATATACGATATATTTTTGGGGTAACTCTTTATATTTTGAATTTTTATTGTTTTTAACACTAGATAAACTAGTCTTTTCTCAGCTAGATTAAAAAAGTATAACTATAGAATGAGTAATTTATATGCTTGAATTTACAATAATTAGGTTGTGTAAGAAAATAATCATACAATACAAGACTACTTACAGGATGTAGGAAACAATAAAACAAAAACTTCCAACATCGACGTAAGTATTCCGATCACAGCACCATATCGAAACCTCCGTCCCTAATATAGGTCGCTGATCTATATGCTAGGAGCATCCGACCTTGGTCACCTGTCATAATAGACCAATGTCACCAGGGTCCAGCAATCAGGTCAAGTTTATTCTCATCAATGAGCGCGTTTTCTATTTACGAGTCACGAGTTAGAAAAACACTAAAAAGTGCTATTAAAAATTATAAAAATAGTACATACCATATTTTTTATTATTATTGTGGTTAGAATTCCCTAATCAATTGGTTATTGCAAAATTTCCTAAGTATTGCTATTTATTTTAAATAGCGCCTGATGGTTTTGAAAGAGCGGATAATTTTGCTATTTGTTTTTAAGTAGGGGTTATCTTGGCACGTGTTTTTATGAACTGATTAGGTGGATGTCGAATTTCTTAATTATTATACAGTATGTACAAAATAATTGAGTATTAATAAATTTAAGTGATAATTATTATTATTTATTGTTCTATCAAAGTATCAGTCAAGTAAAAGTAGAATTAAACAAAAATTTAAAAACGTCATTTTGATCATTACGTTTGGCATATTATCCAGGGACGCACTAGGAACATATAAAATATATTTTTAAAAACTTTTCCAGAAGTTTTGCAGACGTTCTGTAATAAAGTCCCAGTTTCCACACAAAAAAAAAGAATAGGAATAGGTAAGTCGCGCAATTCCTTTTGAATGATCTGAAGTAAGCCATTTGCTGGGACTCATGAAATATTACCCATGTTTACGAGTAATTTTACTGTTATTTTTTAACAGCTACTAACATAGATAATAATATACTATAACTGTGGCATGATGTCGATAGTATATTTTTCTAACGGTATTAAATGAATGAAAATGCTCAAGTAGGGTATTTTTTTGTGAGCATGTTTTTTTTCAGCGTCGGTTGTATATCTATCTGTATATTTAGAACATCTATGGCTACTGTTAACTTCTTATCATTAAAAAATATTTGTATGACCTATACCTAGTTATTTAGCTTTCAACAAATGCCTACGACAGCCTTGAAGGCCGGAAGTACGAGTAGCCGTTTCATAAGAAATCAACAATATACCGTGGACAAGGAACTAAGAAGCCCTACTTCACAGTCCAGTGGTCGCTAAACGTTAAATCAATGAAACAAAACACAACACTGATATTTTGCATTTTTTCCGAAAGAAGATTAGCGCCTTTTGTTATCTGGTCCGACGCAGCTTCCTTATGTTTTCTCTGACTTCCGGACATCTTAATGGGAAATTCTGATTGAAGATTCAACTTTTTACCGTTATTTATATTCATTATTGTTTGTTATAAAAGCCTGTTGTTCATGCCAAAATGCTTTGAACTCCGAAAAAATACTACGCCAATACAAAATGTATAAATAATGTCTTTTTATGAGTGGTCACCAGAGGTTTTCTACGTTTGAAACCTGTATTATTCTATATTAAATTAATTAACCTATATTAAATTAAAGTATATTGAATAGACTAGGGTGAAATCGATTATTATCACTACATGTATAAAACAAAGTCGCCTTCTGTGTCTGTCTGTCCCTATTCCCTATGTATGCTTAAATCTTAAAAACTACGCAACGAATTTTGATGCGATTTTTTTATAGGTTGAGTAATTTAAGAGGAAGGTTTATATTTTATATGTATAATACTTGCATAGTATAATAGAGAAAAATACGCAACGAAGTAGGTACGCGTGGGTCGACAAGTTTATAATACTCTTAGGTTCTTTGACTTACTCGTAAGATGATAATATTAGCACAGGTTTTTAGGGGATACATCTCAACCTATTCTTCAAATAGCCATAAGTTTCACATTGATCTGTGTAACAGTTATGTTACATTATGAACTTGTTCTAGTCATGTAACTGTGTAATTGTAACGCATTTGTGGGTCACTACCAACTGACATGCAATCTGTCACAATGCGCTCAGCATACTGATATGTGAATGGCGTAATGCGCTTTCCACTTGCCTTATAATTTATTGTATAACTATTATTTAGTTATTATAATTTACTTTCGGTGTTGGAGCAGAATTAGATAGCGACGCCTAAGTGTAAAAACCTCGAATGTCTTTTGTAGAAATTAGTTTTATTTTGCATCTTGTATTTCATTCATTCTTAATTATTCATTTTTATCATCATCTTATCTACTGAACAAGTCTGAGGTTTTCAATGTTTGGTGTCCATAGAAGGTTCAGTTATCAGTTACAGGAACTTTTCAGCTTATCTTATAGGATGGGGCAATCCGCCTCTTCGCAAATTTGTCAGGCGTTAAATTCTCAATCAAAACGCAAGAGCACGAATTTTAGCGAGAGGGATACGGCACGTTTTTTTGGCTTTAGGCAAGGGAATAAGTGGAGTACTAATTGTAGTGATATATTAGTAATAAGTAATCGTAGTAGGTATATTATATAGTAATAGTAGTGATTCATTCCAACGGCCACCGGTCAATGTCTAATCTACAATGGATGCATAACAATCATGTTATGATTTATCATTCCTTTCGTGTGGCCATTGTATACGCGTGCTTCAATACATAAAGTATATAATATACTTATATTATATACACGTATCTAATAGGTGACCGATTGTTTTTAGTCTCGCACACGAAACTAGACGGTTAAATATTAGGTATAGATACACATATTATGTGCACTAGTATTTAGGTATTTTATAAAATCATAATAGATATTATATCTATTTTCTGTTTTTAATTAGGTACTTATCTAAATATTAATATATATTGATATAAAAGAAGAGAGTGGCCGATTAACTGACTAGCTGACTGAATGATCTATCAACACATTACCTAAATTACTGAATGGATTGGGTTGAAATTTGACACAGTGATTGATATAATATTTTACGTACCTACTTTAAGTAAGTGTAGTCTGAATGGTTTTTAACATTGATATAAGAAAATTTCTTATGTCTATGGTTTTTAATGAACGTGCTCTTACCACTTGCCATCGAGTAAAATATCGACAAACGCCTGCTCATTCAATTTACCTCAAAACGTCTTACGTATCACAAACAACGACCTATAAAAGTTCATTGATTTATCACAAGTACCTATTGTCCAGCACTTGTAATGAAAAATAACAGTTATTTCATTTGAACCGGTTAATCCCAGTTTATTTCACCCTCAGCACATATTAGCTTGCATTCATTGAGTAGGTGTAATCAATTTGTTTATCTGATTGATAAACTTATTGCAAATCATGGTCAAACTCCATTCTTGGTTGTAATCGGTGAATGATCGGCTCTTAGGAAAATTAGTAGGTCATCTATAAGTTGGTACGTAATCTTCTAATATAACATTTTCGTGTTACAGCGGCGTACCTATGTTATCGAACTCTTTCGAATAGGCTACACCTAGGTTTAACCGCCTGAACCTAAGTGTTGCCACAATTTCGGGCTTTAGCCGTAACATCAGAATACAGGTTTAAAATATATCAATTTTAAAAATAATACATTTCTAAAACAAAAGACAACTACATAATATTATATTAAGTTGGGCACACAATCTTTAACTTGTACTTAATAGTGATTTGACTCTGACAGTGTAATAAGTGTAACGTGTTCTGTTGGAGTATAAGTAAACCCCAGGTAAGACACACCACATTTCAGATTAAATTTAAAAATCTGGTTGATTATAATCTAGGTCACGGAAATCGCGAAGTAGTTTAACATTAAATACCTACAATAAAGTTATATTGTACTCGTATATAATAAGTATTATAGGTACTACGTATGTAAATGGTCCTAAAATACACCTACGACGATAAATATTTACAATTCCCACAGTAACACTTTATTATTCGGTCACTAGATAGCGAAACGTGAAGGTTGAATTTAACAATAAGCTTAGGTATCGCGTTAATATAATATTATGATTTTATATACTAGGTGATACGAGTGCAGGCATTACTGTTTTCCGGACTGAAGGGCGACTGAAGGGAAAAATAATTGTTTTGGCCAATCTTTAGATGTTATTTTTTAATATTATGGAACGAGCGAGAGGTTCAAAAGGTTAATTTTTTTTTTATTTATTACACGTCACTTATCACGAATTATTATTACAAATATTTTTTTTATTATAGAACAATGACGCTATGATCACAATAATCAACGCATAACAAATTAACAATAGGCTATAAATAATTGTAATGTACATTTAAATTGCAAAACAACAATATTAAATTGATCTTTCTTTTAATATAAATAAATACCTTTTTATATTTTTGTAATTCATAAATTATTATGGGAAACAAAGTCTGCGTCATTACAAAATTTATTTGTTTTATTTTTTAAATCAGTCTGCGAGACGTTTTATAGTTAATAGTTATGAATTACAATATGTAAGTTTTATTATAATTTTTATATAATTTAGTAAATTCCGAAAATCCGTAAATAAACTAATCATAATCCGTTAATTTTCGCGGTTCTTGCATATCATTATCGTAAATGTGGCGCTCAAATCATAGCTAACAACTAACGACCTCCCCATAAGGCCTTTTACACCAATATTATACTAAATTACCAATAACCCTGTAATTAGAAGATATCTAATAATGGTCAATTATCTATATTCAAACTAACTGTGCCCAGCGGTTTTATCCTCTATTCAATAGCTTTATGTTATTCCAGAATCTATAAGCTATCTCAATCAAATTTCAACTCAATTGGTCCACTTCAACTCAATTGGTCCACTGTCCACCAATTTAGGCGTGAAAGAGTAACAAACATGCATCCATAATCCATACATTCTTGTGAGCTTTCGCGTTTATAATATTAGTCGTATAACCTAAGATTAAAAGAATAGACATCAAAATAATAATGTAGGTGTTTTTGAACTCAATTAACTATGGACATAATAATATTACGACCAATAATATACTAACTCTAACATCCTGGCTATATATTTAGGCAATCCTATTACTTAATTCGTATGTAATCTAGGACAAAGTTATAAAGTCTAACTTTGGGTACGCGTTGAGATATTTGCCCAAATAGATAGTTAGTATCTTAGCTAACATTTTGTAATAATATGAGCAGTTAAGCAATATACCTACCCAATATTAATCAATTTCATAGATATGTAGAACCACGGTAAAGATACCGTGGTAGAACGATTCTAATAAAATATTAATAAGTAGGTTCCTACTAATAAAGAATAATATGAATGAAAAGAATGAAATAAATTGATTTGCACACAAGATAATATAATTATATACTCGTATATCTACATTTTTATTACAAAATCGACGTGATTGAAAAAAAAAGGGAATTAATTTATGTAAGTAGGTATCTAGCCAAATTAGAAACTCAACCGTGCTTATTTTTAAGTTTGTAAAAAATTTGTGAAGGCATGCTATACATATAATATGACGGTATATAATATACTAGCTACGCTCAGCGGTTTTGCCTGCTGAACTATAGCCCATGTATTATTCTAGGGTCTAAGCTACATATCTCTATACCAAATTTCAGCTCAATCGGTCCACCCGTTTAGGCATGAAAGAATAATAAACTACATCCAGACATCCATACATTCTTACAAACTTCCACGTTTATAATATTAGTAAGATAATATGTTAAGCATAATGTGTTAGCGTAAACCGTTAGGTACCTTGTTACTGCAACTATGATTATACACTCAGTATGTATAAACTTAGACATACCAAATATAATATATAATTTACTATTCTAAGCTGTAACAAATTTAATGCAAAATGCAAGCAATAAATAAACCTACTTTCATTATTATTTACCACATAGCATTATTTATCTATTCACAGTCAATAGAAGTCAATTTATTGTTAAACTGATCACGCGTTGAGGTCAAATAATACATTCAACCTCGGAAACTGTGGTTACCCAGTGGTAACAGTATTACAGCATTTAGATTCACACGACAACCAATTTGCGTTACATAAAAATATTTTTATAGTATGAAGCGTACCTACTACAATCTATGTGCGATGCAGATTTATTTTAAAGATGTTATTAAAATAAGCGTATTATTAATCGGTACGAGTTGTGAAATTTGTCATTCCGTTTTTTTTTCAAATTTGACACTGGTGATGGTGTATTTTTTATTGTTTTGTAATAATTATTGTATTTCCTAATTCCGATCATTATCAATGGATTTAGTCTCATTGTTATTGTTTTTGAGAGATAAATTACAATGAAAACATTACCTTCACCCTGCTGAACTAGTTTACGTTCCGATTTCCGAGTTTGATTCCATAATGAGATTTTTTTCAACTTTTTTACGATCCTCTTGAAGGCATTATTCGACCAGATTAAATCGTGAGCCTTATTTGTGTAAACAATGGGCAGCAATGTGCAATTTTAACGGGTCGAGTGTCTTTGTTTTTCCCATCAAGCAATAGCGGGCAAAACGTTTAGTTCGCGTCTCGGAACGCCAGTCGTGTCGCGAGCAACAGCTGAGATTGACAACTATCGCCTGGCGCTGACGTTCGCGAATACGCGCAATATTTGTGTAAAATGTCATCCGATTTAATTAGTGAAAAATACCCAAATGATACAAAAATAAACAGTTTGAGTGCGTTTACTGATAAAAGTTTAGCTCCCCTCAATGGGAGATATCGGTCGAAAAGTTTGTCTAGTGATAAGTTAAATAAATCGAATGAAGACCGCGCAGCGATATTGGAAGATGTTGAGGCTCACCACATCACGGATAAGACTGAAACTCCTGGTTGTTTGATAGAGAACAGGATGATGGATCAAGGAGCACAGCATACAGTCAATGGGTAAGTCATTTGGTGCCAGAAACGTGAACAAATACGACTTTTTCCCGCCCTTTCACCGTGACCTTTTGACAACATAAAATGCCCGGTTTTCTAGTTCTGGTCATATAAATGGCTCATTTATAAGCCGTAAATGTAAACTAAATCACTAAATAATGAATTCATTATTAGCTACCAGGTGTGCAAAAGCCAAAACTACTAAAAAATATGCGTCATAATTATCAACTTTGTTCAAATCTGGTGAGAAGAATAATATTTACTCTCGCATCCTTTTAAAATTTGTGTTTATACGGAAATCACGTTTATTTTTTAATTTTTATTTGTGTTGTACCTAAATACAAGAATTTGTTTGCACCTAAATAAAATAATAGGATATTTTAGTGTTATAGGTACACTTTTTATACTTTTAAATAAACCTGTAGTAGGTAGGTATATAGGTATCCACATAATATCTACTCAGCCAGTATTCCTAAGTTCTAGCTTTTACGTGAACAACCCATAGGTAATTCAAGAGTGTTTTAATTATGCTACATCTCATAATAGCTAACCTACTTTATATTATTAAAATTGGGGCAAAGATAATAAAAGCAAACAAATAATATTACAACTACTTGCTACAATATAATTTAATTGTATGTTTACATAATTAAGTGATTGGCACAATTAATATTATCAAACGTCCAGGGCAATGACCTGCACACATTTAGGTAATGACCTAAATCTCTACATAAAGTATTAAATAAAGTTGCTTCCGGAATCTGTCTATTTTATGTCTATGTATGCTTATATCTGTAAAACATTTTTTTTAAATTAATACACACACCTCAAACTATAAAGATAAGGGGTAAAAAGGGGTAAAGATAGGTTTTATAGGAAAGCCCTCCTCTAAGGAAGGATTCTAACACACCGTTAGAGCCGCGAAAAGAACCTACAATACAATACAAAAGTCTTTATTGTGACCAAGAAAAAAAGAAATCTTATGAAAAAAAGAAAAAAAATCTTTAAAAAAAAGAATTATGGATGTCTGGAAGTAGGTATGTTTGTTACTAAAAGGGGTGGACCGATTGAGCTGAAATTTGGTAGTTATAGAGTTAGCTTAGACATTAGGTAGAAGAATAGGTACATAGGCTACAGTACAGCAGGTAAAACTGCTGGGCACTGCTAGTAGTTATTATAAGTATTGGAAACTCAACAGTCTGACAACTCACATTCATGCTTTCATATTAACCTACCTATATTTTTACAAGCTTCCCGGTTTCTGATTGAGCTGAAATTTTGCTTGCATGTGTAAATCGGATGACAATGCAATATTATTATGACATGGAGCTGATCTTATGATGGAGCTGGAAGGTGGCCATAGGAACTCCGTAATTAAACAAAGCAATCCCATCGAGTTTGGGCTCACTTGATTTGTCTTGATGAGTACTTTACGGTAATAATAATAAAAGCTTATTTTTAAAAAGTTTTTTTTAAATTTTACATGTTTTTAGTTAAATAAACAAAATTACAGGTCTACCCTACCACATTGTATGATACACATTTCTTATCAAAATCTGAAGAAGAAAACTACATTTTAATATTTTTACCTGCTCTATGATAAAGTTAATCAGATTACTTGAGTAAATATTAGCTTTTGATAGTTCTTCCGGTACGTAAAATGATGAGAGGGATATTTTTATAAATAGGTACCCTTCACTCTTGTTATGCCATTGATCATATTTTTACCTGGTTATCTAAATATTATTTTACTAGCTACGCCCAGCGGTGTTACGTACCCGCTGTATCCTATGTGTTATTTCAGGATCTTAACTATCTCTATACTCCGTAGTATAGAGTATTTTGCTCAGAGCAAATTTCAGCTCAATCGGTCCACCCGTTTAGGCGTGAAAGAGTGACAAACATCCATCCAGACATCCATACATTCTTACAAGCTTTCACGTTTATAATATTAGTAAGATTGTATCTCGCATTCTTGACATACATTTTGTAGTCACTTTATTCAATTTGTCTTGATATATTCAAGACTCACTGAATAATGAAGGTAAATAGAACCACAATGAAATACCAATATTATAAACGTGAAAGTTAGTAAGAATGTAGGGTACCTATATAGATTTTTGGATGTATGTTTGTCGTTTGTTACTCTTTCATACCTATAAGGGTGGACCGATTGAGCTGAAATTTGGTATTGAGATAGCTTAGACCTTGGAATAACACATACAGCGGGTAAAACCGCTGAGCGCAGCTAGTGTTTTATATTTTGATATTTTTTAGTACCTCCACGTAAGTGTAAGAAAAAAAAATTAAACTTGTAGGTCTGTTACATTATGTATTTCGATTGGTCTGTATAGGTAACCTACCAGTCTTTAACATAGCAGTCTACTTAGAATTTAAATAATTAAAGGCATAAGAGACAATGGTTAGGTTCTAAACACACGCTTGCAGCATTTAACGCCAACCTTCGACACGACACACACACACACACACACACTGCTCAAATTGCACATAATATCATCATTTTCACGTTTCACTGAACTGAGTAGTTGAAGGCATGAGTATTGGCCGAGAAAGATAAGATATTTTGTCAAAGAAACAGTGTTAGAAATTGCCATACACTAGGTGCCTAGATAAGGACTGCCGTCGGGGCCGCGGGTGAGTGCTTTGGCGTACCTACCTACCCGCTGCCCCGGCATTATGGCGTCCCGCGGGAACACCCCCAGGTTTTATAGTGGGTAAACCCGTCGCGCCCATCTTCGACGGAGAAGTCCCACATACCACCCTGCGTCCTGCGGCACAGGGCGACGATGTGTATAGTTAATTTTTCCTGGGATAAACAAAAAGGTAGATAAAGAACTCAAGGACGCTACTTTTCAACGTGTAAAATCGCTGGACACAGCTAGAATTAATATTTTAGATTTTTCATAATACATATTTTTATCTTTTAAACAAAAAAGTTTAAAACTTGTTTGTATGACAAATTATAATAAATGAATTAGAAAAGCAAGTGTTTTTTGCAATAGGAAGGTAGGTAATAATTGCATAAGCATATGCATTTTTTTGCATAGGGTATTTTGGGGGTATAGGTTTTTGGTGGAGTTTTTTTAGGATAGGAATAGGGGGTTTTGGTAGGTAGCTATACCAATAGAGGAAAACACTGCAGATGAAAGTAATCGTCAATTTTGTAAAAATAAAAGGTTGTGTACCTACTCACCTGTAATTTCGACGTCAATTTTATGCGTGGGTCCTATTGCGAGCATGAGGTTCGATGCACTAAGATGCACAGAACAGAACAATATATCACTTTATGCCAGCATTGCTTCGTAAACACAACGCACAATATTGTTTTTTTTATTCATTATAGGTAGATTAGTCTTTGACCATGATCTCGCGCGACGATGCAGCCGTAGATCGCAGCAGACTATACCTAGAGGGCGGGATAAACCCTCCAATTTATGAACACGCCTTTTCATACTTTTCCCAACTATTCTAGATACCAGTCACAAATACTATCGCACTTAGAACACGGCACAATAATAAAAAAATCTTAAATCCCACAAAACACTATTCTTTTTTATGAACGAGTAGGCAACTATCCTAAAGATTGAGGTACCTAAATGTTTAATTTGCAAAATAAGAACGATCTGTCAATGACGAATTCAACTACCAACATACCGACATTAAAAATTCCAAACGTCAACTGTCAACGTAAACTTTTTCAAATGTACCCTCACTCTTGCCAAGAAATACAAAGATAAAATTAAACACGTAGATAGGCACTGAAAACGGAATAGCTAAATAACATTATTTAATAGTAATTTTATCAGTCAGTTGTGTGCATTACGTTATCAAAGTAGGTACATTTGACAGGAGTGGCCCGTATACGATTGGTTGGGCCGATAAAGATGTTATGTGAACTAATCGGTTCACGTCAGTTTCCCTTGGTTTTTACCCTGTGTTTCAAGTGTGAAATTGTGATATTTTAATCTAACTGTAGAAGTTTGTGGGAAAATGGAGCCGCTTTTAAAGTAAGTCATTTTTAGCAGTTTTTGAGACCATCTTTCTAATATTATAAACGCCGCAGCTACTCCCTGAAGAAGATCCTCGTACAGGATCGAAACGGTCGGCACGAAGTCGAAGTTAATACAAGTGAGTTTATGCCGTTTATTTACAAAGATGAATTTAAATACTCACGAATCGTTTAGTGTAAAGATTAAAGTTAATGTTTGTAAGAATGGATGTCTGGATCTGTGTTTGTTACTCTTTTACGCCTAAACGGGTGGACCGATTGAGCTGAAATTTTGTACGGATATAGATTAGACTCTGGAATAACACATTAGCTAGACAGCAGGTAAAACCGCTGGTCACAGCTAGTATTTTATGTTTGTGCCTCTTAGGGGTCAGCTCCTTTCCTTTGGCTAAAGAGACAGCACATCATGGAGCGACAAATAAAAGAAAGAGGAAACTGGTCGTTGAGTCAATTGCATAAAAGAGACTGATTGCTGATGGAAGTAGAACAAAAAAAGGTCAGCTCCACTAACAACAGACTCTGTGTCAATAAATGTTAAAAGAAAATTTAACAATGCGAACAAGTGCACGAAATGGAGTTATGATTATAATAGGTATATCCTTCATCATCATCAGCCTATGTTCGTCCACTGCTGGACATAGGCCTCTTCCATGGCACACCACTCAACTCGGTCCTCCGTCTTTCTTCTCCACCCACCCCCAGGGTCCCTGGAAGAAGCCCAGCGCTGGGGTGGTATATCCTTACATAGCTAATATGGCAATGGCTACTTCTGTCCGTCATTTGGCGGATTCGTTTCGGATGTCATGCGGAAGTGCTCATGCGCAGTTCTCTGTGAGAAAATGCGCTCAGCGAAACAATATCAGTACCTATATATAAATATGTTCTGTTGTAAAAATGCCTTATTTAAAGTTATCTGTTTCTGAGAAAACCAACTTCCTACAAACAAATACAATTGAAACATTCTATATTTGTGGTTGATTACACGGTAGGTAACGTCTTACAAATACACATAACATAATGTCAATGTAAAGTGCAAATACACATTGTCTAACATTACAATGACTACGAGAAAATATGGAACTAATGATACGCTACACTAAATCGCTAACAACGAAGAGAAAAGCGCCATCAGTAACGATTGTTGATTGACTGGTGAAGTCGAGTTTGATACTGTTTGATATCGCTCAAATGTCTCCAATTTAACCTGTAAATAATATTCTAATGGACTATAATGTCTAATGTTCAATGTATAATGTTTAATGTCTGAGTTTCTTGTCATTTAGAGTTTGGAGTATGATCTCATTAAGGTCCTATTCATCTCTGCTTTGCCTTATGGCATCTAAGACGTTAAGCAATTATTGCAGCAACGAGAACCAGCAACTTTCTTCTTGGTAACTAGCTGTCCCATATTAATGCTACATCGCACAGGCCTTGAATTGGCTGCACCGATTAAAGTTTGGAAGACATAGATTTAACAGCTATAGATGCTATAAAGTTGGGTGAAGTTGCTAATTCGAGTTGCTGCAATAGTTGAATCAGTTAAAGAATACTTTCCTGGAATTGTAATGATGTCGTTTAATAGTAGCCCATCTGACAGATATGACTTACCTACACCTTGCTTCTCAAGATGTCAATTTCCTTAGGGTCCTACTTCACCTGCTATCACCATCCATTATAGTATTATCTACATGTCCTATAATATGGATGAAATGCAAGAAATATTGATTGTGATTATATATGATAGATAGATAAAAGAAATATACGGAGGAAAAAAAGTACTTTTCCTACCTAATGACCTCATCTAATCCCTATGTAGGATAAGGACAAAATCATAATGTTTCTAACACTGCCCATAAACTGACTCATCTACATATTTATATCTTGGAAACAGTTGGAATAACAACGCACATTAAATACGTAGGTAACAGGTGTCCCAATGAAAATAAAATAATTGTGAAACCGCAAGAAAACAAGAAACCGCACCTATGCTATAAAAAAGGATGCGCATTAGAACCATCGGACAAGATGCGACACAAACAGGAATAAATTTAAACAATAATTTGGTCATGGCACCCGGACTTAGGAACTGTTGGCCACGGACAGATGAATGTTTAGAGAAAAGGTGTGTTCCTCAATACTGGACAATTTCAACTTAAATCAGAAACACAGGGTTTTTCGTGGAGTGTTAAGTCGCGTCTCCAGCTCGTGTTTTAGTCACCAACAAAAACATCACATTTTTTACAAAACATTGTCAAACTAAACTTTTTATTTGCTCCAACAATGTTTTTGCTTTCCATACACGACGAAAAGCACGTACAACAGAAACATTATAATAGGTATCAGTATTCGTGAAAATCGCGTAGAATTTTGTTGAATGTTGCCATGTTTTTATTAATTATGTAGACCTGGACCCTTTCGCTGGATGCCCGGGTTTCGATTTTATTGGTTTCATATAATGTTTAGTATCACTAAGAACCAATTATTACAGTGATCGTGATTCTGCTTGTAGGACAATCGCAAATAACATGCCTAATTATAATTTACCATTGTGTGCGACAGCCTTTGTTTTCTATTAATAACAGAACTGTACTCGTAGATTCATAATGTCGAAGAATTTATAGTTAGTTAACTAGATCCATTGGAAACAATGGGTACTAAACACTAAGCATCAGCCTAAGTCATAAATACTAAGAACGGATACATGTCTAGTCTTTCTTAGTATTCAAACGCAAACTAAACCAGTACAAAACAAACTTGATAAAACATGTATAAGTAAATTTTATTTTACAATTCAGTACCATCAGAAAAATCAGAAGTAAAAGTGAAAATAGGTACCTATTCTTTTTCTTGATGGTAGCCAGCATTTCTTAAAAATGGCGCTCCTAGAAGAGTTTCTTGCCCCTTCTTCTTATAGGACTGGCGTTAGCGAGCGGACGCAAAAATATGTATAACAAATGAAATTTAAAAAACTTTTTATAAACAAGCTTTTTATTATTATTACCATCTAGCACCAAAGTACTTGTCAAAACGAATCAAATGAACCCAAACTCGATGGGGTTGCGTCGTTTAATTAAAGATCAGCTCCATGTCATAATAATATAATATTGCATTGTCATCCGATTTATACATGCATGCAAAATTTCAGCTCAACCAGAAACCGGGAAATGGATCAAATTAAACCTACAAGATTACAGACAGACAACAGACAGGTGAAAGTAAATAAAAGCTTGTAGGTAATATTAAACCTTGACTTGAAACAGTATCTTTGTAAGGCCTATCCAAATAAATTAATTTTATATTTAGCATTTAGCTCGTGGGTGATGCAGTAACACACATTAAACCTTTTTGGCATACCTATGACATAAATCACATGCTAATGTGGCCAGCGTTTTAGGTGACAGCCTAAAAATGGCGAGTGACCCAAAAGGGAACCTGTTTTATTTAAAAATTTTAACCCTTCTTCAATTTCACATCCTACACGTGTCTTTGAATGAAGGTCATATTTGGGTCATTAAACCTAACCCTACAGCCTATAGCCTATCTTGTAGCCTATATAGTACTCTATCGAGACGGTAAAGTACTAAATACTGATTAGATAAGATAAGAATATTATGCTACTTGTTCGGTAGACGCCAAGCACGCACTTGATACTCGATTTGAGTGCTTTATGGTAGTTGTCCTACTACTGAGCCCTGAACGAAAAAAAAATATTGTAAATGAATTAGATTTTGTTCGGGAATCGGGGCTTTACATTGGCTATAAGGCACGTGGAAAGTGTAACGTCC
Source organism: Hemithea aestivaria (assembly GCA_947507615.1). Lineage (NCBI taxonomy): Eukaryota > Metazoa > Arthropoda > Insecta > Lepidoptera > Geometridae > Hemithea > Hemithea aestivaria. The sequence continues at coordinate 2,025,002 of OX382324.1, read as the reverse complement.
AGGATTTAAAATATGTAGGACTAGCTGCGCCCAGCGGTTTTACCCGCAGTACTTATGTAGCCTATGTGTTATTCCAGGGTCTATCTCTATACCAAATTTCAGCTCAATCGGTCCACCCGTTTAGGCGTGAAAGAGTAACAAACATACATCCAGACATCCAAACATTCTTACAAATTTTCACGTTTATTATATTAGTAAGATTTAGTCTTTAGGTCATATTCTAGGCCTCGTATGTCTTAGCGACCTGAAACTGCATCATATAGGAGAAGTAGCCAAAGGTCCCCCTAAAACAAGTCTTCAAAATGCGAGGTTCCGTTAATTTCACCTACAGCGAGGTACAGCCCTCGTATTCAATTAATATTATTAAATAAATTGTATTATAATTGAAGAGCATTTACAATAACAATAATAGGCTTTTATCATTGCCATTACACTTGAAACCACATCCTTCAACGAATTCGAAATGATAAGCATTCAAGAGTGGACTCAACTGGATGGATTACGATATGAAATTATTTAAAATTTAGATAATACCCATAGGTATTAGATATCAAATTTAATTAGATTGTGACCGGTGACCTTAGTAAACCAATGATAGTGATGCCCTTAAATCCTATGCAGATAGGACTTAAGGATATCCTAGGAACACATAAAAATTTATAAGAGAAACGGAAAAAAATATCTCCTTCCATTTCTCCATTGGAGTCTCTACAAATTTGGATACAGAATCAGTTTCAAAATCAAACTACCGGTTCTAATTATTATGAATGGCAGTCATATTGTTTTTTCTTTTGTTAAAAAACCTGACTTATCTTGGATCATTTTTAGTTTGGGCACATTTTTGAGATCCGTCGACCTGTTCTGTCAGATAAGTAGTTGACTACTCCTCATGATTGGAATGTAATGGAACACAGATAGGTTTTATGATGTAGATATTTTTTTTTATTTTTATATTACAAGCTGCACCCAGCGGTTTAACCGCTGTACTGTAGGCTATGTTATTCCAGGGTCTAAGCTATCTCTATACCAAATTTCAGCTCAATCAGGCCTGTTTGGGCTTGAAAGAGTAACAAACATACATCCAGACATCCATACATTCTTACAAACTTTCATGTTTATAATATTAAGATTATACCTAGGTTTGACACTGTGACCCAAATTTAACAAAAATCCAAAATAGAGCCTTATCAATAACAGGCTACATATTTTACAAACTTGCGTTGTAAATCAGATATCTATTATTAAAACATAAAAATAAGTCCTTTATCCAAAACACGCATGACACAATCAGATAGCGTGTGTACAAGGTAGTTACCGTGTAATCACATTATATCGCTTCTAGTTAGATAATACAAGTAACTAATCTTACTAATATATTAGTGAAAGTTCGTAAGAATGGATGTCTGGATGTCAGGATGTTTGTTACTCTTTCACGCCTAAACGGGTGGACAGATTGAGCTGAAATTTTGTATAGAGATAGCTTAGACCCTTGAATAACACATAGGCTACATAAGCACTGCGGGCAAAACCGCTGAGCGCAGCTAGTCTGAACTAATATCGTAAAAAAGTTATGTTTGTTACTACTGCCCCTGATAACAAGTAAAATAAAAAAAACTCTTAAAAAACAAGCTTTTATTGTTATTACCATTCAGCACAAAATTATTCTTCAAGACGAATCAAATGAGCCCAAACTCGACGGGATTGCGTCGTTTAATTACGGAGTTCCTACGGCCACTTTCCAAGTATTTTTTTTAATCTGCTATAATGTTCGTGAAACATTAGGTATATATTTTTTGATACATCCCTATTGTTCATGAACAGTTCCGATAACCAGCTTGCATTCTAATGTCCTCTAAGGTCAGCATAACTTGCAACTATTTATAGTTATTTATCATTAAAAATAGATATTTTAATTTTTCCTATGGTAATGTGTATAAGGGTGATTAATTATGATTTAATGGCACATAATTCATTTCCTTAATTCTAATGGTATAGGTAAAATAATAAAAAGTGTAGAAGTATTTATTGCTGTTTTCGCGCCTTATCTATACCGGTAATGATTACAAGTAACATTTTAAAAATATAAGCTTTTATTATTATTACCATCTAGCACCAAAGTACTTGTAAAGACAAATCAAATGAGCCCAAACTCGATGGGGTTGCGTCGTTTAATTACGAAGTTCTTATGGCCACCTTCCAGCTCCATCATCAGATCAGCTCGATGTCATAATAATATTGCATGCAAAATTTCAGTTCAATCGGAAACCGGGAAGTGGGTCAAATACAACTTGCAAGATTTGATTACAGACAGACAGACAGACAACAGAGAGGTGAAAGTAAATAAAAGCTTGTAAAAATTGTATAGCTGGCAGATGCAATTTAAAAACGGGCGAACTTTACCTTGGTCTAGAGTCTAGGTCCTCTAAAGGTCATCTAGTCCTCACGAATTGATTTATAGTGAACGTTAATGTGTAGTGTAAATCTTCCTTTAATCGATTGTAATAATCAGGATTATTTTAATTGGTATGAAATACTGTCATTTTAATAGCTAAAATAATTATAGCTGTAAATTGGACAAATTATAGTCATTATTAAATAAACAAATACGTATTTATTTACTAGCAGTGTCCGTTTATATGTTTTACCCACTGAAAAGTCTATCTTAGTCCCTAAAGTCTATCACTATCTGTTATTACAGGGTCTAAGCTACCTGCATAGCAAATTTCAGCTCGATCGGCTTAGCAGTTTAGGCGTGAAGAGGTAGGTACCTCACAAACACTCATGTGTGTAATAAACAAATCTATACTTTCGTAATTACAATGTTAATAGGAAGTAAGATTACTAGGATAGTAGGAAGTACAGTGTACCTACGCTCGTAAGATTGAATATCTTGATATTATATCTAACAATAAATAACATTAAATTGTTAAATAAATCCTCAAACTTATGGTAAACGCACATCTATCTGCATCAACCGCGCTGAACGAATCGAATTTTGAATTCTTTACATGAAATGTCATAAAACCTCGCACACTTGCCGGAGTTAAATCGTCCGAATCGAAAGAAGATTTCCTATACAAAACTTCTTTCGGCGCGGTTGATGCGGATATATGTGCGTCCACCTTTATATTTGTACTTCTATGTTATCTTATTTAGGTGGGTAACGTACTAAGAATAGAATAGAATAGAAAACTCTTTATTGTTCACACAAATACAACAATATAAACTTAGAACTAAGGTTACACAGAAATAAGTGTTAAGTATTAAGCTTGACTTAGCTTTTTACAGTATTCTAGATGCCTACAGATCTATGCATCACGAAGGCAAAAAATTGCTTCCATTAGAGAGACATTTATCCAACTTAGGTCTCCGTAACTGTTATTCGTAATTTAGTGTTAGACAATCCATTTTGGTCCTGCAAGCAATTTATCTAAGCATCCTACTTTATGAACGATGCTCTTTCGTTATATGGAAGGTGACTAAGAATTTTGAACACATTTACGGGTGGGATAGTTGAAACTTAACAAATTAATCTTTAACCCCCGACGCAAAAACCACGGGGTGTTATAAGTTGGACGTGTGTGAAAGTAGAGTTAGTCGAAAGTGTTCTTAGCCATGTTTGGTGGAAATCGGTCCAAGATGGCCGCCGTTACAAAATGGCGGATTATTTTTTTCTTCCACGACCCCCGCAATATGGGCAACAAATGAAAGGGCTTAACGAGTAGAATACAGCCCACTATATAAAATTTAAAATCTAAGATGGCCGCCATCAAAAAAATGGTGAATTACGTATTGCGTTGGGGTTTTTTTTAAATTTTTAATTTAATTTACTTGTTAAATTAATAAACCGATATTGTCAAGTATGCTACAGGCGAGATGCGCATTGTAATTCAAAATTTAAAATAGATTTACTAATTTCGATAAAATTTTAATGGGTCCACCTAGCACCCTTTGATTAACACTTAATAATCGGTTTAATCGGTTCAGCAGAAACAAAAGATTCTGACGAATTCCACTTAGGGTAGGTTGGTCATAGCTCTTGAGAGGGTGGGGTGAAACTCCTCTTCACCCCACCGCGGAGGGGTCCTCCTGTCAGTGAGGACCAAACGCCGTCGGGGCCGCGGATGAATGCTTCGGCGTACCCGTTGCCCCGACATTATGGCGTCCCGCAGGACACCCCCAGGTTTTTTAGTGGGTATCCCCGCCGCTCCCATCTTTGGCGGGGGAGTCCCACATACCGCCCCGCGCCCCCCGGTGCGGGGTGATGATGCGTAACGCATTTTTCCTGGGATTAAAAAAAAAAAAAAAAAAGTTGGTCATAGCTCATTAGAGCCACCCGGCATTCACTCCACCGTGCGGTTAGTATTCTTTATTATGGACTTGTATGGGTATGCGCTCACTACATCAACTCCGTAGCGTCGCCAGATCGCCTCGATCGCATGGCAAGGCGGTGCGGAGTGGGTGCCAGCTGGCTCTAAAGAGCTATGACCCTTAGACCACAAAGTCTTTCCTCACATATCCGCTCCGCTAAGATTGGAATTTAAGATGTGTACAATTTTTGACTTCATAATCAAGGTCCTCTCTTGTCTCCAGGTACCAAGATGGCAAAGTCTCCTACGGCAGCACCCCAGGCCTCACAGACAGTCCCGCCAAAGGAAGAAGAGTCATATTCTGCGTCCACGGGAACCCTTCGACCGGGTGTTGTGCCGTCATTGAAACTAACTCTGAAGGAGAGGAAATTGAAAGGCGGAATGGCAGTATTAGTGAAGTTGAAAGTGAGTACGATTCTTTCTTTAAAAATTGCACTAAAAGGCAAACAAAAATACAACAGACTATAACTACAACAATAGACTATTTTAACATTGTCACTGTGTCACATAACAGCAACAGTTCAATTGTTGTATGTTATAGCGAATGTTATAATCCGCTTGCCAGAACAGTGAGTTTGACTTCTCAAAAAGCGTTATATTTACAGAAAAAGATTGGTTAAAGTGTCAAAGTTTATGTTATAAAATTACGCTTTTTAACCCCAGACGCAAAAATGCCTGAGTGTTATAAGTTTGACGTGTATGTCTATTTGTCTGACAGACATATTTTAAAAGCATTGCGTTGGTGGTTTTTAAATTTTTTAATTTAATTCACTTGTATGTCACTCTGTCATCTTAAGTGGACAAATAATGAAAACAATAAAACCCCACAATTTTAACGATGGTCAATAAAGGTGGTTTCTATGTTTATTGATTTACGTCCAATCACCATCAAAATGTAAATGATCGTCGCGTAGTTTTACGACACTGGCATAATGATGTCACGTGGCACCGTGATTCAATGCCGGCTAATCAGCGAGTGTGATTGAAAAGAGATACATTTTATTACATAGGTACTAGCTGCGCCCAGCGGTTTTACCCGCAGTCGCAGTACTTATGTAGCCTATGTGTTATTCCAGGGTCGAAGCTATCTCTATACAAAATTTCAGCTCAATCGGTCCACCCGTTTAGGCGTGAAAGAGTAACAAACATCCTGACGTCCAGATCCATTCTTACAAACTTTCACGTTTATAATATTAGCAAGATACGAGTAAAGAAATTAACAATGTGTACACATAAGTTATACCCAAACATTAAAAACATAAAGGGTTATCTTATCTATCTATCTAAAAATAATCTAAAATAAATCTTTATAATATAAAAATAATCTGTTGGTATAAGTTTCTTGCTTGTTCTTCTTATGAACATATTTTCCGAAAAGGCGGAAGTCTGATAGTAGGATTTGTTAAAATTTGCTTGCAAAAGTGCTCCATTAGATGAAATGCAATTTAAATTTGAATGGATTTGGTTTTTACAGTTTTAGTATGCATAATTACCATCTTCGGCCGTGCATTTTAAGTTAGGACTTAGACATATTAGACGAGGTTATGCCCATGCAAAATCTTGCAGGTCCAATAATATTTATACATACTCGTACATACTACATAACATACCTATCTGAATGATAACCTCAATTTCTAAATATACAAACTTACACCTTTTCATATTAGAGTGAATATACCGTTGATGCCCTTATTTGCCCTAGTTACCCATGACATCTCGGGACCGTCAGCAAAAACATCCAAGCCTTGAGCTGTGTTTCCGACCATGTGCAGCAAAAAGCGTCTCTCTGCTTCATCAGCCATTCGTTACAAATTACACAATTTAATGGGCTTTAGAGCATGTTATTTGATTTATTGAAGACTTAAGTGAACCTGTTGAAGAATAGCCAGGAAGAATGCGTTACACATCTTTTTTTTCTTGTCCTACCTCCGCTGTTGTGGACGGAGGCCTGTTCTACTCTATGTCCTTTCATACTAGTTCTCGGTTTTGCTACTCTCGAGAAGTTACTTATTATTATACCTCTCGACTCTACTCCTCCGCCGAAGATAGGCGCAGCGGTGTATACCCACTAAAAGCCTAGGGGTGTTCCCACGGAAGGCCATAGTGCCGGAGATTCAGTTACGCCGAAGCACTCGTCCGCGGTCCGAGGTACTTCTTCTACCAAATAATAACTAATGGGCAGCCCTATTATGTGTTATAGCCTATAATGGGCTACAGCAGGCATGGCATGGGCGCAACGTTACCTTGCACACTTTTCAAAGGCAATAATGCTGCTCGCATTACTTAATAAAACCAACACGAAGTCTATTAAAGAGTATTATCGATGCTTACTATATACATACATACATAATACATACGTTACATATATACTTGCGCATTTAGGCCTATTTATAGTCAAGAACCATAATGAATATCAATCGCAGTCCTATGTAAATTCAAGGACATGTGGGCATATTATCATATTGTTCTGCAACTATTGTGAAGTGGTGGTATTAGAATACTTAAACTTTAAAACTAGCTGTTTACTCTATGTAGTGTATATAAATATACCAAATTAAAAAAGTATGTTTTATAACCTTCAAGTAGCTTGTCTTGCTACTTGCTACCCTGTCACGTTGGGGATTGGATGCTATGTTACTGTTTCTCAGTAGGAGGGCACTGTAGCTCATGAAATTACTGGGCTGAAGAGTCTTATGGTGAACGCACATCCATCAGAGTCGAACGCACCGAAGGAATCGAATTTTGAATTCTTTATATGAAATGTCATGAAACCTCGCACACTTGCTGGAGTCGAATTGTCCGAATCGGAAGAAGATTTCCTATACAAAAATTCTTTTGGCGCAGTCGATGCGGATAGATGTGCGAGCACTATTAATATCATAAGTAGCGTTGGCGCAGTGCACCTAGAACTTTCATCATTGTAAAAATCTGGGTAGCACGGATTGAATCCTCTAAAGGCTCTGCCGATTCTCTGTCCCCATCACAAAGACGATGCGGGAGTGTCACTGAGTTTAGTGGGTATGGGTATCGTTGCGTCGTCCTGCAAAGGGGAAACCCTACCGTGCGTCCCCAACGGGAGGGTACAACTGACGGGTTTTTTCTTAGCGAGAACAAAAAATCTTTGTCACGTTAAGGCGGCAGTAACCACAGACCAAGCCGATCGGCTGCTTGTCTGCTTTCTATGGCATAAAAATATTTTAACTTCTTAATTTCTTAGTAATCTGAATTGCCCGTTAAAATTGAACCAAGTCCAAGGGTCAAATGATTAAAATTCTTATATCACTCAAGACAGACGTTTAAAGCACCACGGGGCACCTCGTATTCGCTCATATTTCACTGCTTCTCAGAAGCGATCCCAATTTTCGTACATGAGCCTACATGTGTATTGTGTATGGAATTCCATTACGGCTCGAGTCTCGGTTGCTCGGTTCAACTGCCTTAAACAGAGATTAATAAAAGATAACATTGGACAGTTCGTATGAAAGAGGGAAACGTTTTGTTGACCCTGGCTAGTGAACTCGAAACTAGGCTGAGCTATCTTAGGATAAGTAGAATGTTTTGCAAACATTTTCACACTCCTCGAAAGAAACTAAAAAATTCCTTGATCGAAACCAGCTACGTACGAGCAACATAAAATGTTTCAACGAAACCAGCTACATAGAAATAAAAAAAAAATCTGTCTAAGTCAGGTTAAGAAAGCCCAGTTTCGTAGATGGCCGAAAGGGTTAGCGGTGAAAATCTTTACACTTCACCGTGGTTTGGAGTTTGGTCTTCAATTTGTGGTGCATTTGGAAACTTGTGGCCGTTCCTTTTTCTTATTTATTTCAGTACTTTGACTTGCAAGCGCATTTATATACATTATCTTCGCTCAAACATTCGTCTTTGTAAAGGAGACGGACACCTTTGTCATATTTTAGGCGCATCGATTTCATGAGGGCGATAGTAGGTATTATTTTTAGCATGCGCCTTATCTTGCCTGTTAAATATTACTTTTAAAAAGCCATACTTAGAGTAATGCGTGTACCAAGTGGCTAAGATAACTGAATTTGATTGGAATTTGAACTCGATGGTCCATAATACTAATTTACACCACATAATCCCATGGCCACCACTGCTTCTACTTTTTGAGTCGAAATGACAATATTCCGTTAATTAAAAATGTCTAAGCTGTTTTATCCAGTAGCGTGCTGATGCTACAGCTCAAGTTTAATAGGATTTAACTTATTTGATGACATTGGGCTCGGCCACTAATGTATCAGAATGTAGGTACCCACGCTAATATAATTTCAGAGGATCTAAGAATCAAGGAAATTAACTTTATGAAAAATGATTTCCGTGGTGTTGACCATGAAAAGGTTTTTTTATCGTACCAAACTGGCGTTTGACCGAAATATTAACCTGATGAGAAGTGGCCTAAGTTGGAACACTCCTGTTAAAAACGATCTGAACAACCCAATCCCCTGTAGCATTTGCTAATATACGGAATATGAAAGGGAATTCCGTTTCTTTGCCGTCCTCATGATAAATTGTGATGACAAAGCCTGGTGCTTGGTATTGGTTAATCTACCAGAAAGCCATGACGCTGCTTCCCTCTGACAATTGCTGTGCGGTAGAAGAAGGGTGATGGTGGAATCAGCTCATGGAATTATTCTTCACATACATCATACATTAAGATAAATTAACAAAACTTGTACGAAATAATACGTGCATTGTGACCGAACTAGGGCGATAAACGCGCTTTATTTATATTTGTAGATTTATTTACTACGTTGGTGTTTCAAGTTTCGGTGCACTCGTACCTAGTTATTTTTTATAATGAATTTGTCACCAAATTACTGTTAGCTGAGGTCGATTGAATTCGTACGCTCAGTCATTCAACTTGAAATGAACAATGTGAAACAAATACTCAGTGTAGAATATGGGAATTTGCTACCAATTTTGAGCACTTTGATAAAGAAATTTAGGAAATTATCTACTATAGGTGTAGGAATTTAACTAATCTCTTTAAAGGATGCATGCTCCTGCAAATTAAGGAATGGCATAATGGGGTGGGATTATTTCTAATACAAAGCTATTCTGATCAAATGGAAGAGTTACAGACAGACTTACTTATCACATTTATGTATCTCTCAAAACATTAAAGAGTTTACATTTGTATTTTAAAAACATAAACCATAAACATGTCTCAACTAAACCAGAGGTTTTTAGGATATCTTATCCGCTCTGTCAGTTTAATATGTTTTCAAACGTTAGTGATGATGCATAGAAGACTCAACCAAAGAGTGCGCATTTACCGGAGGGGGGATGCTGTCGTCGACGATACGCATTGATACTGCATGCATAACACATTATTTCAAATGTATTTGAATGAACTAAAGAGTTTCTACTTTGAACGAGCCTATCACAACTTGCAGTCTTAGTAAATGTCTTTGAACCAAAGAGATTCTACTTTGAACGATCCCATCAACACTAGGTTCCCCGCCCATGTTTTGGCGATTTTGTTTCCATTAAGAAAATCACATAAGCAGGGTCAAGTTCTGGTTTAGTCTGTGGATGATGTGTCACCGGCAACCTTCATGGCAATTTCACCCACTGACAAAAAACAACCGATCTGCGAACTCGATCGCACCGATGTGACATTAATAATGGACTGAGTCATATTTTTACAATAGATATAAAAGTAGGTACTAGGCTCTAGGCTTAATTAAATTTATTGGTGTCAATGGCTACGAATAATAATAGTCAATGGTTCAAATATAGTTCGATAAACGAACACTGAATTGGTTCGATGTACAAAATAAAAACACGTTTGTAGTATGGGAGCCCCCTTTTATTACAGTCAACTTAGGTAACTTTGAACTTTTTGGTCCAACTTTGAGAATGTGATTTATGATTTTTTTGCATGGAAACATATATTATGTAGTTGTTTTAATAAAAAAAATCTGCGTATAGCAGATCTTTAAAATATTTTCTAAATACTTTACCGATCGTTCCACGGTCTATGTAATAAATTACTTAACTATTTTTACAACCTCGTTCAAAGCTAAACCAAGATTCAAAGTTACCCAAGATGACTGTATATATTTTATTTTTAGTCATCATCTCAGCCATAGGACGTCCACTGCTGAACATAGGCCTCCTTTTTGGACCTTCATACATGTTTTTAGTATTTGTTGCTATAGGGGCTACAGAAATACATCTTTTGTGAAAACTTTCTAGTACATGCTTTTGAGTTTTTTTTCTCGATGCCTGCGTCGGTCAGCTAGTTTATTTTTAGTTTTGACGTGCTCAAAGGCTCAATATCAGTCTATGAAAATGTACTCTAATTTCTACGCGAAACAAATTTCGCTTAAATGATAATATTATTGTTACTTAATATTTTTATACAAAACGTCTTACTCATACTCCCAAGAAAACCGATGATGTTATGATATACAACGTCCGCCGTCCACACTTCTCACGTATTCAAATTCGTTTAAACAAAGAAATATTTTGCAAGTGTTTAGTTTAGTAAATAAAAACGTTTTATTCTATACAATGTCTCGAGTTGAGCCCTTACGTAGGACTTTAGTTGAAGATCTACGTAACGCCTTAACAACTAAATATACTAAATACACACACACACTCACTCACTCACTCACACTCACTCACTCACTCACACGCACACGCACTCGCACGCACGCACGCACGCACGCACGCACGCACTCACTTACGTACGTACGCACAGAGATACAGACATATAGTAGGTACACAGACACAAACACACTTTCGCATCTACATTAGTAGGAAGTAGGATCTATTTATGTATTCAAGTAGATAATTAACATGTCATTAATTATTATCGTTTGTATAATTTATAGGCACTTGAAGAATGTTCTTATTTTCATATCTATTTAAATTTTCGTTTGAACTCATTAAAACTTTTACTTTTTTTTATCAATTTTTACCTACGCCTACTTAGGGCCATAGGTATGTAGGATAGGTATGTTTGATTAAAGTCTGAAACTGGGCAGTCTTTCTGCACTTACTCATAAGTACTGAATATCACAGCTTTATTTCCCATTTAGCGTTAAATTTGTAACGAGTCTTCAGCGTGTCAATCAATGAGCGTTTTTATTTCGCGATGTTTAAAAAATGGTTTCTTTTGGCAACATTCTGGCGATACCTCAGCTCGTGTTGCAACTAAAAGCGGGAACCACTTAGTCAGGCGGCCCCTCTTGTTTGTTATTATGACAAATATAAGACGTTAATGATAAGTCTATTGCGTGTATTGTCCATGGTGCCTAGTGTCTACTAATTCAATATTCTCACAATTTATTGTGAATTAAAAATACGATGTCATCCGTAGAAGAAGGTAGTAATTTTGGTTAATAAATATTTATTTAATCATAGTTTATATTTATTAGAAAGTTATTAAAGTTTTTAACTAACTTAGACATAGGTATATACAATAACTGTGAACCAACTGAAGGACCTAACTGTGGACAAAAAAACAATATCAAAAGGGAGGAGAATAGAGTTTCTACTCCCACAAATCTTCATAATATTATAGCTTGTCTCAGCTCTAGTTCTTCCCCTTTCTCACTTTAGGTAACCTATATGGAGTAAGATTTTCCCCGTTCATTTCGATCAGCCTTTTTGAGTGAAATAGATGGAGAGCGGCAAAATACAAGGGAAAATGGCAGGACCAAAGGGACCTATGTCTTAACCAAAGGGCTATGCTCAATGCCCAGCGCCCAGCAGTGACCCACATGGGTTAAAAATTATGAACATGATCTATCTTCTTTTCACTTCTTTATTTCATACATCTTCTTTCACAGTCCAGCCTTCTTTCTTTTTTAACGAGGACTTGTTTTCTTTTCAGGACATTGTCACAGAACACGGAATGAAGAGATAGATAAACGTGCTAGAAGAAAGCTGATCATCGCGAGTATACTATGTGTAGTATTCATGATAGCTGAAATTGTTGGTAAGTTGAACATCATCTCTTACATCCTATTTCTGAGAATAAGTATAACCCAGTTCTGGACATAAGAGAAAGGAGGAAATATTTCACTGAGTACTTGAAGATGCCTGTACCGATTTTAAAAATTCTTGTCTATTTGGTTCCAAATTTAAGAGAAATCAGTTGTGCAGCTTTACGTGGTGCACCGAAGACCGAAACACGGTATTTCATGCTATGAAGTCTAAGCTACCTTTATACTAAATTCAGCTCAATCGGCTCATTCATTTAGGAGTGTAGAGCTAACAAAACACACATTCATCCTTCCGCATTGGTAATATTCTCTCTCTCTCTGAAGTCGCTCCCTCATGACTACGGATCGTGGTCATCACCAGCCGAAGATGCTGGTGCAGTGATACGACTTATGGTCAGCCGCCATCGGTGCCTATCCATTGGTTCTGTGACGACTGACGACCGAGTTTTGCTTCGTCGTTTTTAATGAGAACTGGTTGCGTTTGGAACACTTTGCCGTCATCCGTGTTTCCCGAGCGGTACAACTTAGGTATCTTCAAGGCATGAGTGAATAGGTACCTATCTAGGCATCTTACGTGATCCATCGTCGACCGCATTTTTACTTTCCATCAGGTGGGATGTGGTCAAACGTAGGCCTTGATCGCTCCATCTGGTGGTGATAATATTAGTATGGTTTTAAATTCACTTGTAATGTAACTGCGTACGTTTTCTTTAAACGTAATATGAAAATGTTTCAGGTGGTTACATGTCAAACAGTCTAGCTATTGCCACGGACGCGGCCCACCTGTTGACTGACTTCGCCAGCTTCATGATATCACTGTTCTCACTGTGGGTGGCCAGCAGACCAGCTACAAGAAGGTAATTTATATATAACTAGTGACTATAACTAGCGCTGAAATTTTGCATGCATGTATAAATCGGATGACAATGCAATATTATTATGACATCGAGCTAATCTGATGATGGAGCTAGAGGTGGTCATCGGAACACTGTATTTAACCTTTTGACCGCCAAAGTCACCTATACTTGACAAGCACTTGCGGGTCCTGTACGCCAACGACGTCTATAGACGACAAAAAACCCAGTCTTAATAAAGTGATATAAAAATATTTATCGACTCTTGGCAACACTAGTTCTTTCGTAGGAATTTTTTTTTAAATTGTGCCTTGGCGCACAGGGCACGAAAATGCGTTTGTGCCGTGGCGTTTAAAAGGTTAAACGACGCAACCCCCATTGAGTTTGGGCTCATTAAATTCGTTTTGACAAGTAGGTACTTTAGGATGGTAATAATAAAAGCACAGAAGTAATACAACTAGAAGTAGCCATTTTATTTGTGAGTGTGATGGCAATAGGGAAAATTCTGTGTGAAGAAAAAGGAGAACCTATTTTCCGTCCCTTTCAGCGTGGCCGGTTTATGTTGTTTGTCAAACTCTGTCAAACTGGTTCACTGTGGCAATAAAACTATGTGTTTTGTTTTTTTTCCAAAATTTTAAAACAATTTGAGACAATACATTGTTATTCAACTAGTTTATGACCTAAAATATCAATGTATCGCGTATTTTCATAAAATAATGAAAATCCGTAAGCTGTTTTTTGTCTCACAGGTGGCCACGATGACGTGACCCCCCTGAATAGAAGTTTTTTGAAAATGTTTTTTTTTTATTTCAGTCGTTTTTATTCCCTTGTTTTCCTTTCAGAATGCCGTTCGGCTGGTACCGAGCAGAAGTAATCGGCGCCCTAACATCAGTTCTACTTATATGGGTGGTGACCGGAGTACTGGTGTACATGGCCATACAGAGGGTCATCTACAGGGAGTTCGAGATCGATGCAACGGTCATGCTGATCACCTCCGCGGTGGGAGTCGCCGTCAACCTGGTGTGAGTCATCACTATACATAGGGACAGGCAGACAGCTGAGTACTGGTGTACATGGCCATACAGAGGGTCATCTACAGGGAGTTCGAGATCGATGCAACGGTCATGCTGATCACCTCCGCGGTGGGAGTCGCCGTCAACCTGGTGTGAGTCATCACTATACATAGGGACAGGCAGACAGCTGAGTACTGGTGTACATGGCCATACAGAGGGTCATCTACAGGGAGTTCGAGATCGATGCAACGGTCATGCTGATCACCTCCGCGGTGGGAGTCGCCGTCAACCTGGTGTGAGTCATCACTATACATAGAGACAGGCAGACAGCTGAGTACTGGTGTACATGGCCATACAGAGGGTCATCTACAGGGAGTTCGAGATCGATGCAACGGTCATGCTCATCACCTCCGCGGTGGGAGTCGCCGTCAACCTGGTGTGAGTCATCACTATACATAGGGACAGGCAGACAGCTGAGTACTGGTGTACATGGCCATACAGAGGGTCATCTACAGGGAGTTCGAGATCGATGCAACGGTCATGCTCATCACCTCCGCGGTGGGAGTCGCCGTCAACCTGGTGTGAGTCAGCATCACTATACATAGAGACAGGCAGACAGCTGAGTACTGGTGTACATGGCCATACAGAGGGTCATCTACAGGGAGTTCGAGATCGATGCAACGGTCATGCTCATCACCTCCGCGGTGGGAGTCGCCGTCAACCTGGTGTGAGTCATCACTATACATAGGGACAGGCAGACAGCTGAGTACTGGTGTACATGGCCATACAGAGGGTCATCTACAGGGAGTTCGAGATCGATGCAACGGTCATGCTCATCACCTCCGCGGTGGGAGTCGCCGTCAACCTGGTGTGAGTCAGCATCACTATACATAGGGACAGGCAGACAGCTGAGTACTGGTGTACATGGCCATACAGAGGGTCATCTACAGGGAGTTCGAGATCGATGCAACGGTCATGCTCATCACCTCCGCGGTGGGAGTCGCCGTCAACCTGGTGTGAGTCAGCATCACTATACATAGAGACAGGCAGACAGCTGAGTACTGGTGTACATGGCCATACAGAGGGTCATCTACAGGGAGTTCGAGATCGATGCAACGGTCATGCTCATCACCTCCGCGGTGGGAGTCGCCGTCAACCTGGTGTGAGTCATCACTATACATAGGGACAGGCAGACAGCTGAGTACTGGTGTACATGGCCATACAGAGGGTCATCTACAGGGAGTTCGAGATCGATGCAACGGTCATGCTCATCACCTCCGCGGTGGGAGTCGCCGTCAACCTGGTGTGAGTCAGCATCACTATACATAGGGACAGGCAGACAGCTGAGTACTGGTGTACATGGCCATACAGAGGGTCATCTACAGGGAGTTATTATTAATTAGTGGACGCGCGCGCACTTTGTCGCGCTTAATAGAAAATTATCAGTGTTTCTCTACTATATTATGCATGTATTACACATGTAAAGCATCCTCTTGAATCACTCTATCTATTAATGGAAACCGCATCAAAATCCGTTGCGTAGTTTTAAAGATATAAGCATACATAGGGACAGACAGACGCGGGAAGCAACTTTATTTTATACTATGTAAGATAACATAAGATAAAAAGTATTTATTATCAGTAAAAAGATACATATTTTAGTGACATGTTAGAATTAAACATTATGAAACAAAAGGAAAATTACATAAAAGAAAAAAACAACACAGACAATCCACTGATAACTGGGATAGGCTCAGCATATACCGGGCAGGCGGGTCCTGCGCGGCGCTGATTTTCAGCCTACCCCATGCTCGACTAAGATGTTCAGCGAGTTCAAAATGTAGTGATTATTGGTTAGCCTTTGACCATGATCCCGTGTGATGTTGAGCGACGATGTGGACGTAGATGGTAGCACATTAAACCTAGAAGGCGGTAAGTCACTCCCTTTTATAGACTAAATTTTTTTAGACGTTTGACAGAAAGTGCAGCGGTCGTCGATGAATCACGTAAGAAGCTCTTATATTTTTGCAAAAAATTATAAAATAATTTTATGATTTAATTACAAATGTATAGTTTTCAGATTTTTTCTTGGATTTAAAATATACATACCTGCTTTAACTTCAAAATTTCATAAACATTGGTCAAAATGGCAAGTACATACGCTATGAGTTTCGATTTATTGAGAGGGCCGAAATTTGTTTTTTTTTCTTTAGAGGCACGAAACCATAAACATGGTTTTATAACAGAAAAAATAATTTATAAAATTAATGTAAAAACTGTTAATTGCAAAATTTGGCAATAAATTTATTTTCTTTCTTTCTTTTAATAGTAACAAGTAACAATTGTTAAGAAAAAGCCATGTTTACTACATAAGAAATGTAGTTAATTTGTTAGCCATAAATTGATTTATCTTGTAAAACTGAAATTAATATTTGTTAGAAGTCTATAATTTTCCTTTAAAAACTGAAATAAAGTCGTTAATTTTATACAATAACGCTATTGCAATAAAATAGGCGTTGACAAGTCATCATCAATCATTGGAAAGTATCTACTGAAAGTTATAAATATTTAATAAAATTTTAATTTGTTTGACCTAATATATACAGAAAATGAAGGTTATGGGAACAATCATGACAAATTGTCATTCTTTGACGATAATTTTTTTTTGTTAAAAAATATACCTACCCGCAAATAAATCATATAATTTTACTTTTTACTACCTTTTTTGTGGAAATGGGCCTTCAATAAAATGACCAAACAAATTCCTGAAACGAAACGAAATGTCGCATCGCCGTATAGGATTAGAGGTAGAAGACTTTTGCCCAACTGTGGGAAATCATACTAATATTATTAACGTCAAAGTTTGTAAAAATGTCTGGATGTATGTTTGTTACTCTTTCACGCATAAACGGGCTTATAAAGCTTAGGCTTTGGAATAACACATAGGCAATACAATACATCGGGTAGAACTGCTGGGCGCAGCTAGTGGGTATAAAAATGACTAGCTTACTCTCGCGGCTTTGCCCGCGCTGCAATCTCCTTTCTTAGCAGAGGTCTACGTCATAAAACCTATCTGTGTTTTAAATTTCAACCCAATCCGTTCAGTGGTTTAGGCTGTGCGTTAATAGATCAGTCAGTCACTCTTTCCTTATATATATTTAGATGATTGTTGTTTTAGCATGGGTCTAACGCTCCATCAACACGGGCACAGTCACGGCGGCGGCGGCGGCCATGGACACTCTCATGGTGGTCACAACCCGGTTCTCAATAACAAGGTACTCGTATATATCGAACACAATTAAAAAATTATATTAGGAAAAACGCATGAGCTAGCCCATGTGTTTTTAGTTGCTTTGTCCTTTCGACTCTACTCAACCGTTTTCGAGAAAAAATCTATTAATGTTATTTTTTATTTATAAGCATAAATTATGTCCACATGCATTCCGATCGCCGAAGCCGACCCCGTAAGCGATGGCGTGACGATCTGGTCACGTATCTGGAGGGCTAGCAAGAGGCGGCGCTAGATCGAAAGGAATGGAAGAATTTAGGGGAGGCCTTTGCCCAGCAGTGGGACAGTATAGGCTAAATATAAATAAGGATTAAACGAAAAATTGCATCATTCACCCTTTTCCTCAAAAAAGTTTGAGACGGCCAGAGAACGACTAAAAATACAGGTGTTAAGCTATGACTATTGACTATCAAAACTTAAACTAACTAATTAGTTGATGTAAGCCTAAAAGAGCAGCAAGTGTAAATTAGGAAAGACATTGACATTTTGTAAACTGTTTAGAAAGCATTTATTTTCTTTTAAAATGTTCTATAATTATTTTCCTTTCGTTCTAGAAGGATCGTTCGGACTCGGACGCTGAAAGCTCTGCGTCCCAACATCACTCCCACGGAGAGAACATCAACGTCCGAGCTGCGTTCATTCATGTATTGGGAGACTTCTTGCAGAGCTTCGGAGTGTTCGTCGCTGCTATAGTCATATATTTCAAGGTATTTACCATCATATGTACACATGAAATCATACTGAGATAAGCCACATCAACATCCAACATCTTGCCTTACAAACACATCTCAACATCACGTTTCTAACATTAACGTGCGAGCTACGTTCATTCACGTTCTGGGCGACTTCTTGCAGAGCTTCGGAGTGTTCGTCGCTGCTATTGTTATATATTTCAAGGTATTTTACCATCATTAATGTACACATAAAATAATACTGAGATAGGCCACATCAACATTTAACTTCTTGCCTTGCAAACACATCTCAACATCACGCTTAGAACATCAACGTGCGAGCTGGTTTCATTCACGAGCAGGGACGTTTCTTGCAGAGCTTCGGAGTGTTTTGTTTCTCAAGACGTCACATAACCTTCATTTTGAGCGCAATAAAGCCTGTCAAGAACGTCAACTTGTCTTCCAAAAACATTAACGTTGCATTAACTAATAATTGTCTTTCAAAAACAATAACGATGCATCAACATCTTGTCTTACATAAAACTAACAACATTATAATTTTCTATAACAAAAACTAGCAACGTTGCATCAACAATTTGCCCAACAAAAACATCAACTTTGTATCAACAACATATCCTACAAAAACATCAATGTTGCATCAATCAACTTTTTACAAAATCCTTAAGTTTTTTTTTAATGTTGACATGTTTTTGTAGACCAGAACACGAGTTGGAAACCCAGTTAACATCAACATTTGAAAAGAATTTTTGAAACTAATAAATTTTAAAAATAACTTTTAAGTTTACTTTATTACGTTGTATCAATAAAGATTTAATCTTTTTATCACATCTTAATTTGTTTATTCCAGCCTACATGGGACCTAGTGGATCCAATCTGTACATTTTTGTTCTCAATACTGGTGTTGCTGACTACATTCAACATCATCAAGGACACGTTGTTGGTGCTGATGGAAGGATCGCCTCGGGGGATCGATTTCCAGGTCAATTAACTTCTGTTTCTCTTATTCTTTAGGGAATACAATCTGTCTGTCCTTGTTTTCATCTTTTTCCACCAATTTCCATAGGTTTTCTAAACAACAAAATGTTGCGTTAACATTGATGATTTTGGCAACATTTGATATATTTTGAATTTTGGCCGTAATAAAAAGATTTTTTTGTAGTAGCTGTAGTATTGTTAGTTTGTTTTTCTCAATATACGCATTTGCCACAATTATATTATTATGAAATGAGAAAATTTGTTCTCACGCTGACACATATATAGGTAAAGCAAAAGATCGCGACTGCTTTTCCGCGCCTTCTCCCGCTTATGTGTTTTGTTTTGTCCCTGACCGTGCCTGCTTTATATGTGTCAGTGCTTGTTCACGCTATAACACGCGGGCGCGGCAGACTTTGCTTACACCGCACGTGCGTTGTACGTGAACACTTTCATAGCACGTCGTATGATTGATATTTCGCGCCCGCGCCCGCGGGTACACGTGAACAAGCCCTCAGCGTGCATTCGAATTTGAACATTACAAAAATTCCGCCTCACTTTCCCGCGCGATCTTGCGGCATCACCTTAAATGTTGCGGACGTCTATAGGCGACGGTAACCTTTCAACATAAGACGGGTTTTAAGCTTTTATGTTTGTTTAACATACAAATTTTAATGTATATTTTACAGGAGGTAGCCAACACGTTTATGTCGATAGGAGGAGTGGTCCGCGTCCACAATCTGCGAATGTGGGCGCTATCCCTCGACAAGACAGCGCTCTCCGCACATTTAGCTATACGTAAGTTTATATTCTTTATCAGATTTTACAAGCTTTTATTTACTTTCACCTGTCTGTTGTTTGTCTGTTATCAAATCTTGCAAGTTTAATTTGATCCACTTCCCGGTTCTCAATTGAGCTGAAATTTTGCATGTATAAATCGGATGACAATGCAATATTATTATGACATGGAGCTGATCTGATGATGGAGCTGGAACTGGTGGTCATAGGAACTCCGTAATAAAACGACGTAACCCCATCGAGTTTGGGCTCATTTGATTCGTCTTGACGAGTACTTTATGGTAATAATAATAATAAAAGGTTGTTTTTTAAAAAAAAAAAATTTCACTTGTTTACTTTCACCTGTCTGTTGTTTGTCTGTAATCAAATCTTGCAAGTTTAATTTGATCCACTTCCCGATTCTCAATTGAGCTGAAATTTTGCATGTATAAATCGGATGACAATGTAATATTATTATGACATGGAGCTGATCTGATGATAAAGCTGGAGGTGGCCATAGGTGTAATGAAACGACGCAACTCCATCGAGTATGGGCTCATTTGATTCGTCTTAACGAGTACTTTAGGATGCTAGATGGTAACGATGATGATACTCGTAATAATAAATAAAATAAATCCATATCCATATCCATCCATACATATAATAAGAATGGAAATTTCTCCCCATTCATTGTGATCCTTTACTAAGGTGAACTGTGAAAATACGCATATGAACAAAACGACGCGAAAAAGTCGCTTGCGCGATCTAGATCGTAAAACATTTTGTCAATTTTTCCTAGGGAAACGTAAAATAAAATAATAAAATAAATAATAATCATTTATATCGGACACATCGCCCCTAATTTACATCAAAATTTTGAAGTAAAAGTAATAGAATATAAAGTAAATTCAATTCAAAAAAATCAAAAAGCAAAAAGTGCGACAAACTAAAAATACGCCATCTATCGATGTGGCCATAAACGAAAATTTACCAGAGTAGTTTTATTAGGCTTAATTTGTAAAAAGGTTATTACTTATGTGTGATAAAATGGCACAACCGAATTGTATGCAGTTTTCGCTAAAACGTTGCAAATTTCTCTAATTTGTAAATAGTATTGGTTTTATTTAAATCGGTTTTTAAATAAAAGAGTTATATCTATCTAAAGATTTACTTATCTATTACATAAAATCGTTCGTACACTTTTGTTCTATCAACGCACAGCCCAAACGGCTGGACGGATTGAGCTGAAATTTGGACAGCGTATTCGTAAGAAGATTTCATCGAGCAATAAGAAGCGATTTTTTAAAATTCCCTCAGGAACAGGAATTATTCCCGAAAAACGAATGTATGCAAATCCGTAACCGCTGAACCGATTAAGCCGAAATTTTGTAAAACGATAGTTGGGATTGTGATTAGAAACATCAAATAGTTTTTTTGTCAGAAATTTACTTTTAAGGGGGGTAAAGGGGGGTCGAAGTTTGTATGGAAAATTTAGAACCGCTGACCCTATTGAGCTGAAATTTGGTACAGAGATAGATTGAGTCCTAAAAAATTGAATGGTATACTTTTTATTCCAAAAATCAACCTCTAAGGCGGGATAAAGGAGGTCAAAGTTAGAATAGGAAATCGGTAACCGCTTCTTTGTTTAAGCTGAAATTTAAACCAGCGTGTTCTTTAGGTAACGAAGGCGACGTATAAAAAGGGATTTTTGCAAAATTTTTTCCGGGAACGGGAATTATTCCCGAAAAACGTTTGTATGCAAATCCGTAACCGCTGAACCGATTAAGCTGAAATTTTGTAAAACGATTGTTTAGATTGTGTTAAGGAACATTAATTTTTTTTTTTTGACGAAAATTAACATTTAAGGGGGGGTAAAGGGGGGTCGAAATTTGTATGGAAAATTTAAAACCGCTGACCCTATTGAGCTGAAATTTGGTACAGAGGTAGATTAAGTCCTAAAAAATTGTATGGTATACTTTTTATTCAAAAAATCAACCTCTAAGGCGGGATAAAGGAGGTCAAAGTTAGAATAGGAAATCGGTAACCGCTTCTTTGTTTAAGCTGAAATTTAAACCAGCGTGTTCTTTAGGTAACGAAGGCGACCTATAAAAAGGGATTTTTGCAAAATTCCTCCGGGAACGGGAATTATTCCCGAAAAATGTTTGTATGCAAATCCGTAACCGCTGAACCGATTGAGCTGAAATTTTGAAATGTTTGTTTAGATCGTGTTTAGGAACATTAATTTTTTTGACGAAAATTAACTTTTAAGGGGGGGTAAAGGGGGGTCGAAATTTGTATGGAAAATTTAAAACCGCTGACCCCATTGAGCTGAAATTTGGTACAGTGGGAGATTGAGTCCTAAAAAATGATATGGGATACTTTTTATCCCAGAAATCAACCTTGAAGGGGGAAGAGGGGGGGGGGGTAGAAGTTTGAGTAGAAAATCAGTAACCGGCCATCTTTTAAAGCTCAAATTTGAACAGCGTATTTTTTATGTAACGTAGATGACCGATAAAAAGGGATTTTGCAAAATTTCCACGGGAACGGGAATTAATTCTAAAAAACGTTTGTATCCAAATCTGTAACCGCTGAACTGATTGAGCTGATATTTTGTAAAACGATTGTCTGAAGTGTGTTTAGGAACATTGAATAGTTTTTATGTCAGAAATTAACTTTTAAGGGGGGTAAAGGGGGGGTCAAAGTTTGTATGGGAAATTTAGAACCGCTGACCCTATTGAGCTTAAATTTGGTACAGCGGTAGATCTAATCCTAAAAAATGATATGCAATATTTTTTTCCCAGAAATCAACTTTTAAGGGAAAAAAGGGGGGTGCAAGTTTGTGTAAAAAATCGTTAGCCGCTTCTTTGTTTTTGCTGAAATTTGGACAGCGTGTTCTTAGTTACATAAACTAAGACGACCGATAAAAAGGGATTTTGTGAAATTCTTACAGGAACGGGAATTATTCCCAAAAAACTTTTGTGTGCAAATCCGTAACCGCTAAACCAATTAAGCTGAAATTTTGTAAAATGATGGTTTGAGTTTTGTTAAGGAAATTTTTAATAGTTTTTATATCAGAAATTAACTTATAAGGGGGGGTCAAAGTTTGTATGGGAAATTTAGAACCACTGCGCTGACCCTATTCAGCTTAAATTAATTTAGTGCAGAGGTTGATTGAGTCCTAAAAAATGGGATACTTTTTATCCCAGAAATCTACATTAAAGAGGAGGAAAGGGGGGGGGGGTGTGCAAGTTTGCGTAAGAAATCGTTAACCGCTTCTTTATTTGAGCTGAAATTTGGATAGCGTGTTTTTAGGTGGTTTTGGCGACTCACGAGAAGGGCTTTTGCTAAATTCCCACTGGAACGGGATTTATTTACAAAAAACAATTGTATGCAAATCCGTAACAACTAAACCGATTGAATCGAAATTTTGTAAAATCATGGTTTGAGTTGTGTTTAGGAACATTAAATATTTATTTTGACAGAAATTAATGGGAAATTTAGAACCGCTGACCCTATTGCGCTTAAATTTGATACAAAGGTAGATTAAGTGTTAAAAAAAGATATGGGATACTTTTTATCCCAGAAATCAACCTTTGAGGGGAGGAAAGAGGGATCCAGTTTGTGTAGGAAAGGTAACCGCTTCTTCGTTTTAGCTAAAATTTGGACAACGTATTCTTTATGTAACGTAGGCGACCGATAAGAAGGGATTTTGTGAAATTCTCACCAGAACAGGAATTTTTTCACAAAAACGTTTGCATGGAAATTAGTAACCGCTGAACCGAAAATGAGCTGATATTTTGTTAAGTTCTGTTAATGAATAGTTTTTTTATGTCAGAAATTAACTTTAAGGAGACTAAGTATTAAAGGAGGGGGAAGGAGGATCAGAGATTTAATGGGAATTCAGGAACCATGGAATTGATTTGAGTCGCGGGAAGGATGGTGTGAGAAATTAGTAACGAATAATAATTTAGCTGAGGTACATTACAGTAGAGATAAGTTAAAGAGTTACCGGGAAAGGACCACAAATAGTTTTAATTCCTGAAAAGAGGCGTGAAAATTTATGAAGGAGATAAACTACCGCTCAACTGAGATAATTTGACCTCTGGGAAAGGACATAGGATTGGTTTCTACGGTAGCGAACAAAACTGCATAGAAATACCCAACCCGATATTCTTCGCTACCCACAGCGGGAGCAAATAATATATAGCCATGCCTTATTTTACGCTTACAAAGTCGCGGGGATGGAAATACTATCATAGTGAACATAGCAGCACCAAATTCGCTTTATTAATTGACTCTCACGCGCAACGAAGTGCGCGCGGGTCAGCTAGTAAATAAATAAATTCTTTATTGACTAATACCAAGAGTCATACACAATGTTTTTACGCTTAAATAACTAACATGCATTACAAGACCATTGCAATTATATATAAATCGATAAAAGAATGAGAGAAACACATTAATATATTAATATTATATGTAAGTTGAAGGCTACTGTTTAATATATTGTACTGTAAGAGAAACAATTGTGAGTGTGGGACTGTTGAATAATAAAAAGCTTGTATTAAAAAGTTTTTATTTAAACATTTCGTTTTTATTAAAGATTTTTTATTTGTTATTCCAGGAAGCGGTATAAGCCCGCAGAAGGTTCTAGAGGAGGCGACGCGGTTGGTCCACGAGAAGTACAACTTCTTCGAGATGACGCTGCAGATCGAGGAGTTTAGTGATACCATGGAGGATTGTAGCCAGTGCAAGATGCCGCAGGCTTGAGCCTTGTGGATAGAGGAGTAAGGCCCACTTTCGCTTGGCTAGGTTGATTTACAGTGGGTGTGGAATCTTAAGAGTTCTTTTTGCAAATATCATCATCAGCCTATGTTCGTCCACTGTTAGACATAGGCCTCCCTATCATTCAACTCGGTCGTCCATCTTTCTTTTCCACCTACCCCCAATGACCCCAAAAAATCAAGATGAAATGGATTTATCCATTTGGTTAGATAAACTTAAAAATATGACACCATGGAGGATTGTAGCCAGTGCAAGATTCCGCAGTCTTAAACCTTGTGGCTTAAGGCCCATTTTCGTTTGGCTAGCTTGTTTTACAGTGGGCGTCTTATTTATTTATTTAAGGACATCCAACGGAGGATCTTAAGAGTTTAGAACTTTTAAATCATCATCTTCCTGCCCTTATCCCCCATTAGGTAGGATCGGCACAACACGTTTTTCTCCTCCATTCCACTCTATCATCCGTCAAATCTTCATCCACTCCCCTAGCACGCATATCCTCTTTCACACAGTTCATCCAAACCTTTTTTGGGCGTCCCCTTCCCGAATTACCACCAATGACCATATAGTTTAGAACTTTTCATTAATTTGCAAATATTATTACTACTATTTATTACTACTACTTACTATTTATTACTATTTGGTACGCAATAAAATATTATTCTATTCTATTATTATCATCAGCCTATGTTCGTCCACTGTTGGACATATGTAGGCCTCTTACTCAACTCGGTCCACCGTTTTTCTTCTCCCACCCCCAACGACCCGAAAAAACAACAAATAAACATTGCAAATATATTTCACAAGGTATGAAACTAAATTGAAATTAGAATTTTATGATAGAAAAAACTTTAATAGAAAACTCGGAACCTCCATTTTCCATTATAAAAGTTAGGTTTCTAATTTATTGTATTCTCGAAGACTCTAAGATTCCATGCTCACTGGTTATTGTGATTTAACTTGTAGATATAAGGTCGAATTTTCTTTAACAGGACATTCACAAAATGTCGAGGTCATTTATAGATTTGTTTTGATTGCTAACTGGCTGTAGGAAAATGTTTTTTCTTTGATAGGCTAATAAAGGGGTTTGGAGATAATTTGTATTATATCTTCTGATCCGCCTTTTTGTCTGTTTTTGCTGATATGGTAAACCATTCACCATCTGGCGATCTTCTGTTTTCTGTAAATCTCTAATAAAAATTTCAATGTTCTTTTTTTTTATACTAAATAGGCCTACGTTTGACCACATCCCACCTGATGGAAAGTGAAAATGCGGTCGACGATGGATCACGTATGACGCCTAGAAAGGTACCTATTCACTCGTGCCTTGAAGATACCCAAGTTGTACCGCTCGGGAAACACAGATGACGGCAAAGTGTTCCAAATGCGACCAGTTCTCATTAGAAACGACGAAGCGTCACGCTTGGTGCGGGCTGTTGGTAGCGCCACTAAGTAGGGATGCCGCATTGCCGTCTGCCGTGACGTCCGTCACGGCGCGAAATACTATAGTATAGACTTACGTTTAACCACATTCCACCAAATGGAAAATTCAGGTGCGGTCGACTGTAAATCATGCATAATCCAAATTTTACAAGGGAACCAAAATAGACCCCGCTTGCGTGATTTTCAGTAAGAAAATAAAAACGCCAAACTTTGCGAGGTGCGGGGGGCGGTTAATTGGCTCGTTCAAAATAGAAACTCTTTGGTTCAAAGACATTTGACATGTGTTATGCAGCGTCAATGCGTATCATCGGCGACAGCACCCCTCCGGTAATGTGCATTCCTATGGTCAAGTATTCTATGGATGCCTAGAAAGGTACCTATTAACTCGTGTCTTAAAGAATAGAATAGAATAGAAAATACTTTATTGTGACACCACAGAAACATAAACACAGAAACAGAAACATACAGAACAGAAACAGATACAGAAACTTACAACTAAAACAATTTATAATATAAAAGTGTAACAATTGGCGGTCTTATCGCTAAAAGCGATCTCTTCAAGACAACCAAACCCAGAAGAATAAAGAAGAATGAAGATTCCCTATATAAATAAACTAACCTAACCTTTTTGTATGTTGAAAAAATATTTTTCTCCAGCCAGTGTTAGACGCTAATAGAATACATTTATTGTAGAAATATTGTAATTTAGTTAAAAACAACTTTTAGGCGAAATACGAAACTTCGAATTTAACTTAAATGAATACAGTATTTTAATATTTACCATGTTATTTAGCTTCTCTATAGATAATTATCTAAAGGCAATTTTGCTCAACATTCTGCCATCACTTAGTGCTTGTCACGCTATGACACGCGGGCGCGGGCGCGGGCGCGGGCGCGGGCGCGGGCGCGGGCGCGACAGACTCTGCTTACACCGCACGTGCGTTGTACGTGAACAATTTCATAGCGCGTCGTATGTTTGATATTTCGCGCCCGCGCCCGCGCCCGCGCCCGCGCCCGCGGGTACACGTGAACAAGCCCTTATCTATTTCTTTTCTTTCTTAATTTTTTTAATAAAAATCTGTATTTTAATAGATAATTTCATCCATTAAAAATAAATAATATTAAAAAAAACATTATATTATTTAGATAAATAACTGGGGTATCTAAGTTATACCCACTAATAAAATATTAAATTTAATTTCTTTATTATAAATAAGATTTATTTTAGTAAAATAACAATATTATACTAGCAAGTTTATGCTTGAACCAAAGCTGTATATTAAACAATATATTCCTAACAAATATCTAAATATTTGTTTTAAGGCCTTTTCAAACCTGAGCAATATTCGTGGTAGGTTTAAACAGGCCTTTAAGTTCATAATGATAAAATATATTTTTTTGAAAAGTTATAAGTAAATGAATGAAATGATATTTTCTTAATGAACTGAAAAAGATGATATTCATTCCGATAAGCAAATAATTAAAATGGGTACCTTAAATTTTCTGTATTTTGGTATGTGCCGATTTATGGACAGTTCAAGTATATTTTATAGCTGTTTTTTTGTATTTTATTGTAAGTGGATGTAGTATTGACTACTTTTTAACGGCCTTTAATGCCTTAAATGATGTTCCAATGATTAAAATTATATTCTTATGATCATTATTTAACGATTATAAGAAAATTAAATACTATGAAAACTACTATATAATACTACCTATTATACTATGAATTAAACTAAAATGATATTTTTTATCAATTATTGAATATTATGATATTTCCTCGATAAATTGATGAAATGATATTATATAGTACACTGTAAAATATTTTGTTAAAAAATAATTTCTTATAAAAAGTGCCTTTACTGTATTACAAATAATAATGAAAAGGCCTTATGAAGTGCCTTTTGAAATAGGCATAATCAATGTGCCTTTTACTAATTATTTTAATTGTGATTATAGGTTTTATATAACCTATGTTAATATTAAATATTGTAGGGATCAAATTTCAATTCCTATTAAAATTATAATAATGTTAATTATTAGAAATTAAGTTTAATTTAAATAAGAATTAAATTAGTTGTCTTCCAAACAAGTGATCCAAGTTTCCGATGTAAATTTTTGGAAAATATATTATTGAAATTATTTGGAATGTTTTTATTTAATTAAACCTATTTTAGTTTAGTTTTGGAAACTGACACATATCAAATGCGTTTTATTAATAACAATTTGGTTACTTTAAGTACCTACTTGGCGGGAACATTTTATACTTAAGTGTGACTTAGCGCGTTCACCTTAAGAATCATAAGCCTTATATCTTAGTAAATATAAATATATAAAAGGAAAGAGTGAGTGACTGACTGATCTATCAACGCACAGCTCAAACCGTTGAACGGATCGGGTTGTAATTTGGAACGCAGATAGGTTTTATGACGTAGTATTCTCCACTAAAGATTTTGCTACGCGGGCAAAGCCGCGAATA
This sequence comes from Hemithea aestivaria, assembly GCA_947507615.1. Lineage (NCBI taxonomy): Eukaryota > Metazoa > Arthropoda > Insecta > Lepidoptera > Geometridae > Hemithea > Hemithea aestivaria. The sequence goes on along the minus strand of OX382324.1, from coordinate 1,996,355 downwards.
CAAGCTAGTCTATAATATTATGACAGACAACAGACAGGTGAGAGTAAATAAAAGCTTGTATTAACAAATTCTGAGCTATAAGTCCGCTAATTGATTTAATAAACAACACTAGCTTTTTTGTCATCATCATCTCAGCCGTATGACGTCCACTGCTGAACATAGGCCTCCCCTTTAGACTTCCACATGTTACCGGTTGGAAGCGACCTGCATCCAGCGTCTTCCGGCGACCTTTATAAGGTCGTCTGTCCACCTTGTGGGTGGACTAGGACGCTTATTTGTATTTTGTAAAAATTATGCTTTTTTGTATTTTGTAAAAATTACTTTTCTAAGTGGTATCAATAAAAAGAGGTATCAGAAGAGCTATTTATCTTATAGTACAGTTTATTCATAGTCGAGATAGAAGTGGTCGTCAGGTATGCAGCGAGTCTGGGCCAGCTGCGAGTAGTACCGCGCGGACAGTCGCGGCGTGCGCGTGCGCTGCGTCGAGTTGTAGTCCACGTGGTATAGGCCGAACCTTTGCCTGAAACAATAGTAACAATTTGTCATTTCGCTTGCTTCAATTGGGATCAGCCGAGATCGTGGTCAAAAGGATAACCTACATATTATAATTAATATAAAATCTTATCAGTTCCACGGCTTTTGTGTTAGCTTCTAAAAGGTCCCAAATGTGCAAGTTGTGGGGCAGTTAGGGCATATTTTTAAAGTAACCATGTCGCAAAGCGTTATGACCGTGTTCTGGCATGATTAGTCCATGGAGTCTTCTAAGTCTACCATCTACGGCCTAGGCTACGGATCACGCGAGATCGTGATCAAAAGCTAACCTATAACGAATTAAAAAAAATATTGCCAGTTCCACAACTATTGCGTTGGCCTCTAAAAGGTCCTCAAATGTGTGTATGTCTCCACGCTGTGGGACATATTTGTCATTTGTGAAGTAATCAGCACACTTTCTATTCGTATTTCAACAAATAAAACAAATCAACTCACGAGAACCCCATCATCCATTCAAAGTTATCAATCAGGCTCCAGTAAGCGTATCCCTGCACATTGCATCCGTCTCGCATCGCATTGTACAGCGCGCCCACGTATGAAGCGATGTACTGGACCCGCTTGGTATCGTGGACCCCGCTCTCTAACGGGGCCCCGTTCTCTGTCACCACTACTATAGGGTTGTTGTAGGTATTGCGGATCCAGTTTAGGGCTTTCCTGAAGCCCCAGGGGACCACCTGGAAGAGAAAATATGGATTGATGGAGGATGTTCAAGAATAAGCCAAGGAAGAAGATCCTGAATGCTAGGTACCTAGAAGAAAATTATCTCTTTTTCTTTTTACTTTGGCCTAATTAAGCATACATTGGAGTTATGAGGAAGGAGGAACTTTGGTGTCATTGTGGCTTTTGACATGGTCTTTTGAAGCTATAGGTATGTTTAACAGAATTTTCCCTTCAAAAATAAAATCTCTACGATTTCAGGGTCATAGATGCAGCTTTCAGTATTCTTTAAAACTACATTGTGACAACGCATCTATGTATGTACAAAGTTTTCAGGAAAATTTCGTAAAACATTGTAGACAAGCCAGTAACACTTTATTAGCTCCTCCTGCCAGAATAAATAGACACATTCTCAATCTCTCTCTCACTGCTGGGCATAGGTGATCATTCCATCGCTCCATTCGGTTCCTGTTCTTTTAATTGTGATTTGACTCTGACAGTGTAAGTAGGGTAACCTGTTCTGTTGGAGTATAAACCCCAATTATTATTAGATATTAACAACATTTATTCCAACATACCCTCAACCAAGTAGCGTCGGTCTTCGGCCAGTCAGGTTTGAACATCATCTTAACTCCCATGTCGTCATCATAGGACGGCTGCTTCTTCACCTTCCCTGAACCCTCCGTCACCATGCTGGTGGTGTAGTGGTTCACTCCCATGAAGTCAAACGAACCTTGAGAATATACGAACGAAGTTTATGACTTTCTAGAAAGTTTACAGTTTCAAAGATGCTGGGAGAGATTTTGTATGTTATAAACTTAATTCATTTGATTTCGAAAATGGGTAGGCACAATAAGATGGACCTATTAAGGACACAAAATTCCATTTGCCTTTCGGCATGTGTATGAGATTTTGGTGTGACGGCGTATCGCGGCATTTTTGTTTTACTTCATGTTCTTCTAAAGATACTCGTATCTTGCAGAGTCCCTACATTTCGTTTCTGTTGGATCGATTTGATTTTATAGGTATTACCAGTTGTGTAGGTATGAATCGTATATAAAATATGTAGAAGTATGGAAGATATGAGCCGGTCTTTTCATTAGGAAATATCAACCCCTCAGAAAATCAATGAATTAATTTATTTAACTTTAATTAAAACAGCACTAGGCTAATTACATTAAGAGAACTTAAGGCTATGTGGGACTCCCGCATCGACACTACCAAACTACTTCACCTTACACTTTTTTAAAATGTTATCATATACCTTTGATAAGAGCAACCTCGTCAGCAGTGAAGGAAGGCAGCCGGGAGCGCCGGAACCCTTGCTTGCGGGAGATGGCGTCGATGCGGCTGCGCATCACCGCCGGGTAGTCGCCTTTGGCGCTGAAGATGGGGTTCGCGAACCAACCGAACTGAAATCAGTAGTTTAGCTAATAATTTAGGAAAAAAAAATTAGTTTGGCTGTTGTTTTATTTAAGAAAGTTGTACGAAATGTGTGGCCAAAGAATAAAACTAAACCAGCAGGGCTAAGATTTAAGATGTGTAGGTAAGATGATATAGATCTTGTATGAAAAGTCATATAATGTCTAATTTCTACACTTAATGTCGTTTTACATGCAAGTAAAATAGTTTTGACGTAAAAAAACTCGTATCTTCGCCCTAGAAGGACCTAGAACCTCGGTGGAGTTCTTTTTGATGATCAGAATGCTAAATTTTAAGTTTTCAATGCAAACTATGGTATATATATGGTATGGTATATATGGTGGTATGTTTGTAGTATTTCAATAAAGAGTTTTCTATTCTATTCTATAGTACATACCTTAAGTCCCATACCCATGTATCTAATTAGAAAATCTCTTACATTGAACTGCTGCGCTCGTTCCGCTGCAACCACATCAGCTTGTGACGTCGTGTTCGGTTCCATCCAATGGATGTCCAACGTGATTCCCACATAACCTGGATGAATAAAGTAAAATGCATTTAATTGCTTAGGATTGGTGGGAGTTTAGGATTAAGCTTTGGCCTGTACCATTAATAAGAATAATCTAAAATAGCGGATTTGGCACTGTGTTAGACAAAAGATCGCGGGATTCCTTCTTAAAAAATAGTGGAAATGTATGGTAAACTCAATTCCTGTGTCTTATATGTCTTCTCGTTAAAGATGACATGGTAGATAAAATTTATCAGTTAGTACCTAAATATAGACGAAAGTCCGACTGATTGGCTGACTAATTTATTAACGCACAGCCCAAACCGCTAAACTAATTAGGTTGAAATTTGGAACACATCTACTCGATATTGATTTTCTGATAAAAAAGACTTCAACGGGAGCGAAGCTACTAACTCTAGTTCTGCAAAATTCTCTTACCTTTCCCAAATTCCTCCTTAAACATCCTGTAAACCCTTCCATGGGCTATCAGCACATGATGGGCGCACATGTAGTCCTCGAAGCCACTGGCTCGGGCCCCGGGAGCGTCCGACCCGCCGTACCCGTCGTGACAGAAGGAAAGCGGCTCGTTGAACGTCAGCCAAGTCGACACGCGGTGCCCGAAGGTTTGGAATAGGAGCTGGTCAGAGTAGAAAAATGTTTAGGGGGCTGACCACCTTAATTTTACGTACATTTATGCCCACTTTCTACTACTAGTGGAGCCATTTTAGACTACACTAAATTTGTAAATAAGTTTCCAACTTATTTTCCCCAAAAACAGAGATGATCAGAGAATCAGAGCGCAGTGAGCCGCGCAAGTTAAAAGCCACAGCAGTCTGTATGTAATTTTTTTATTCATTACAGGTTAGCCTTTGACTTCGATCTCGCCCGAGCTTAAGCGATGAAGCGGCCGTAGATAGTAGAAGACGGGTTAATAGAAAGTTCAGTGAGGTTCCAATTTCTTTTCAAGTGGAAGACAAAACTGTTTTTCATTTCAAACTCCGTTCTGCTCACGCATCGCAAAATGCTCACGCGCCTGCAAAGTATTGTCGCTCTAACTTTATAACATGTGGTAGTTCCTCCTACATTATGATAACTGATAAGGTACTAAGTCGATATGAGGTACAAAGAGTTCAAAGGAACAAACCCGAGCATAATCGACGAAGTAGTCAACGATGATCGGATTGGTCCATCCGCCCAGGTCTTGCAGCGGCTGCGGCAGGTCCCAGTGGTACATGGTCACCAGCGGGATGATGCCGTGCTTCTCCAGCTCTGATAGCAGATCGTTGTAGTATCGGATGCCGTCTGCGTTTATGTTACTGGAATCAACGCATTTTGAAAGGAATCAGGGACTTATTTCACATCAAAAGGAGATAAGGAGCTAAGTTTTCCTAGTTTAAAATCTACTTTCTCAAAAAACTCTCCATTGATGAAGGTACATTCTCCCGTTCTCCCAAATTTACTTTATTAAGTAAACTTGGTTCGTCGACTATTAATGCGATGTAATGGTAGAATTCCAATACACAGGTAATAGCCGAGACTTTTCTACGATCCAATACCCTCAAATGCGATTTCCATTCTTAAGTTACACCGTAGCCGTAGATGGCAAAATAAAAAGTTAACTGTCGGCCGTTGATGACATCTATCACGATTTAGGAAAAACGTAATCATTGAACATCCCTAACACCTCGAAGCTAAAAGGTAGGTAGGTAGCCAAGGTAAGGTAGGTAGGTATAACTTGGGCTTGGGTACGTACTTAGTGAGTCCATCAGGCAGGATCCTCGGCCAGGAGATAGAGAACCGGTAGAAGGCTACATTCAGCTCGGCGAGCAGGGCCACGTCCTTCTTGTACTGGTGGTAGGAGTCGTCAGCGACGTCGGCGTTGTTATGGTCGAATACCCACTGAGGGTTGGAGTGCGTATATCGGTCCCATATGCTCTCACCTTTACCTGGGAAGTAGATAGATAGTTTCAATGATGCATAAAGGGTTATGTGGTGCAGATGTGATTCTGGATCATCAAGTTCGAATCCCAGCACTCAGCACTAATGACTACAATTAGTTATGTGCGTCTTTCAACTTGTAATAAAGTACAGGTGGTGGTTTCAGCCATTGCTAGATATCACTAACCACCCACTGGACAAAACCGTACCAAGAGGTTGGTATGACCGGGTTCCGGGATGATATTCAATGAAGCGAGAGGGCGGGCCTATTGGATTCTCAATGTCAATTTCCTTCCTCCTCAATTCTCTCTGGGTATGCGTCTAAATCGGCGCTTCACTTTTTTCTAGTCGATGTTCATTTACTCTGTAGAATGTTAACATGTCGGCTTGAATGATAATTTTATGCTAGGCCAGGTACAATAGCAAATTGGTTTAGACAATCATCTTACCTGACTCATTCCAAGCTCCCTCGATCTGGTAAGCAGCAGTGGCGACCCCAAATGCAAAATTGTTGGGGAAACATTTTTTCTCACCACTTCTGATAGCTTCTGTCCTGCAAGTAGATTTGACAGCAATAAGGCTATAATGAATATGAGCAGGGCGGATCCACGATTTTTTCTGGGGGGGGGGGGGGGGGGGGGGCTCCTGTATCAGCCCTTGAATATGGGTAATATTATAAACTTTAACGTTTGTAAAAATGGATGTCTGGATGAATGTTTGTTACTCTTTCACGTCTAAACGGGTGGACCAATTGAGCTGAAATTTGGTACCTATAGAGATAGCTAGACCACACATAGGCTATCTACTGTACAGTGACTAAAACAACAAAAATCGTACTGTACAGTGGGTAAAAACGCTGAACGCTAGCAAGTAGGTATAATATATTTATACAATAATCTATTGTAATTTGATACTAAATATTGAAATATAGCTTACCCAGTAACCAAGGCGATCCAAATAAGCAACGGATGCATTATTATTTATTTATTATCACATGAACGTTGGACCGCGCGTCTGCTCAGTGGTCCCTGGTTGTGAACTGTGATGCCCTGTGCCCCTTGCACAATAACTTATTGTTTTGTAAACTAAATAGGTATAGGGTGCTATAATTAGTAATTACTAACATATTGATGCAGCTAAATAAATACTAAAATTACTAGAAGAAGTTACGTTAAAGTTGAGGAAGCACCCATAGTAAGCCCTATTTGAATGTACCTAGTCGTATTACAAGCTTTTATTTACTTCCACCAATCCGTGTTCTGTCTGTCTGTTATCATATCTTGCAAGTTTGATCCACTTCCCGGTCGCTAATGGAGTTGAAATTTTGCATGCATGTATAAATCGGATGAGACAATGCAATATATATGACATCGAGCTGATCTGATGATAGAGCTGGAAAGTGGCCATAGGAACTCCGTAATTAAACAACGCAACTCCATCGTGTTTGGGCACATTTGATTCGTATTGACGAGTACTTTAGTGCTAGATAGTATAATAATAATATCTTGTTTTAAAAAAGTTTTTTTTTTTAATTTTAATTGTTCTGTTTGCATGAATACGTACTTATAAGCAACGGTAACAAGATTATAAGCGTAATTAGTGAAGACAAGTGGGCTTACTTTGAATAGTGCCGAATCATATTAATTTAACAAGCTCATTCCAGAAGTTCCTGTGTCATAATGCGGTCATAATGGTAAAAATATAATTTTATCATACTATACCATACGACCATACATAATAATATTATTTATTAGTACCTATTAGGTAAGTACCTATATATAGTTATCGTATTATTATCAGCCAATGCAAAGTCAATGTACTAACACATTTACTTTTGACTTCTCTTAAATTCATACTAGACCAATAGCGCCAAGCGATTTTACCCGCAAACCTATTTTGCGGGTAAAATCGTGTCATTTCAGATTTCAAGGTCTAAGCTACCTATGTATATGTATCTACCAACATACCAAATTTCAGCTTTATCGGTTCAACAGTTCTGCACTGTAATTTACCCGTGGTTCTGGCGTGAAAGAGTTACGAACATCCATCATAGGTAGGTATACCTACCTACAAAATTTTGTATAATTTGGAGTAGGTTCCTAGGATCTGTCCATGTAATAGGTTATGTCTTAGTCTTAGAATACAATATAAACTTTGACACTTTATTCTGCTACTAGGGCTCTAAACTGGAATAATAATAGGTACCTACCTACCTAATTATAACTATTTATGTATAGGTAGGTAGGTATAATATACGAGTAACAATAAAATAATAATTATTTATAAGGAGATGGGTAGGAATCTAGGTCCTAACTCCTAACCTAAATTAGAGTGCTTTTCACGAAAGGAGTCCTTTTTGCGGGGCGCCACTATCGCACATTTTAAAAGTTATAAAATGTTTGTTACATTATAACTCCTTATAATTTCTCATATTTTATTTTTTTATTGAATAGGTATTTTATTTATCTAACAAATAAAAATTATTTAGGATATGAAGTCCAGTAATAATCGATTATATTAAATTTGGTTCCGCTAAAATTCGCGGGACCTCTTTCGTGAAAAGGACTCTACCCATTATATTGTTCTGTTTACTGGATTTTTCAATCTATCCTTTCATTTATGCCTAAATAATTATTAGGAGCAACACAAAGATTGCTCAAATCTTTTTAACAGGCACTATTGAATTTTTATTAACTCTACCAAAACACCACGCTGCGCCGGTTATAAAGACCGCTTATTATATTCAGAGGGTGACCGACACTAAATAAGATAATATGCTACTCGACGCTAGATGGCGTTATTCTGATTTTTCTAGAACCCCTCTCTATCCCTTACGCACACTAATTATGTATTCGCGGTTCGGGTAAACTCTTGAATGTTCTCCACTAAAAGTACACGTCATTGCTGGCAGGTGGCGCTGATATCAATGATATATAAAAACGAGCGGTGTTCGATGGAGAGACAGTTCACAGAGAAATTTTGCAGAGAAAATAAGTGCGCAACATTGAAAAATGTCCATGTTACCGTATTTCTACGACATGGAGCGCCCTTTCCGCCTGATGGAGAGGGACTTCTTCAGACCGGATTTCTATTCACCGCTGGCCCGTCGGGACTTCTTCCATCCATTAAAACATTGGGATACTTTCGCACCATGGAACGAGATCATGAGGCCTATGGAGCAGTTATCCAAGCAGATGAACCAGCTCGCTATGAACGAAGTCGGATCCATCACGACGGACGACGAGAAGTTCCAGATCAATGTCGACGTGCAGCATTTTGCACCTGAAGAGATCAGCGTCAAGGTGGTCGAAGGTCAAGTGATAGTGGAAGGGAAACATGAAGAGAAGCAAGATCAGCATGGTTACGTATCTCGGCAATTCGTGAGAAGGTACGCATTGCCAAAAGGCTGTTTGCCAGACACGGTGCAGTCTAAGCTTTCTTCAGATGGCGTTCTGACGGTGATCGCTCCTAAAGTCCTGCCTCTACCATCGACTGGTGAAAGGATCATACCAATAACTCAAACTGGACCAATCCAGAAATACCAGATCACTGACCCTCATCTCCAGAAAGTCGACGAATCAGAAGAAGAAGTCAAGTGAATGATGAATGATTTTAGAATCTAAAGATGATTATTTTATTAAGACTGATTGTTTTTTTTTTGTCTGAAATGTGCTTTAAATTTTCGCCTATTTTTAGTATATAAGTTTTCAGGACTAAAATGTTATTTTTAGTGTATTATATGTATTAATAAAAATACTATTCTAATATATTTGTTTCATTTTCTTAGTATTTACCTACTTATAATAGGAATATTATAGCTGAGAGAACAGCTTAGGTCGTAAGATTATTTAGTAATATAAAATAGCATCTAATATTATAAATAATTAATATAATATAATAATCAAGAATATATTATTAATAATTATTAGACCTCGCACTAGTTGTTTATAGTAACGGTTTTTTTTTACTGCAAATAATTTGCTCTAGACTTTAAACTCTAGATTCTAGATTTTTCGAAGTGTTTGGTTAAAGGTATACGAGTAGATAGATAGTTATAATTAAACAAATAAACGTGATGGCATAATTTTATTTGCAAAGGCGTCAGTCGTCCCATAAGTAAATATCTTATATAATCCAGTAGCTTATACTTGTGAGTTCACCACCGTTAAGAAATTCTTTCTAAGCGGATGCCTAAAGAACTTTTGTATTTCATTACTTACATCACATAATATATTATAAATGTGCAAGTTAATAAGTGTGTATGTTTGTTACTTCTTTACGCCTAAACTGGTGGATCGATTGAGCTGAAATTTGGTATAGAGACAGCTTAGACACTGGAATAACACATAGGCATATAAAGTATTATCAGTATGTTTGAGGTTTTGTGAGCGTGGTGAATAAATAAATATATATATATTTTTAAGTAAGTATAATTATTATGTATGTTAATCTATTTTATTTCATGTTAGTCTTTGTAAGCTTTTGTTTAAGATTATATACATGTCTGTTTTAGATGTAAGTGTTGGTGTAACGTTTTAATTAACATTATTCGGTGCCACCGACTCGCCAGGCGAGTTCACGTTAATTTTGTTCGAGTCATAGGCTACAGTACAGCAGCGGGTAAAACCACTGGGCGCAGCTAGTTCAATCTAAATCCGATAATGTCATTCCAACGAATAATTGTGATTTGACTCTGAGAGTTGGCGTATAAACCCCAATTATTATTATTACTAGCTGCGCCCAGCGGTTTTACCCATCACTGTACTGTAGCCTATGTGTTATTCCAAGGTGTAAGGCTATCTCTATACCGAATTTGAGCTCAATCGGTCCATCCGTTTAGACGTGGACGTTTGGACGCGTTACTTTAGCGACAACTAATTTTTAAGTAAAATACCTTGGCTACTGATATCACATCGGTCCACTTACGGGGTCCTTCGACGGAATCGGATCGGATTGGATGTACCTAATGCGGAAACCCTCTAATAATGTCTATCTCTGTGACAAATTTCAACTCAGTTCAACAGTTTGATCTGTGCGTTGATATGTCAATCAGTCAACCTATCCTGTTTAAATACTTATGATATTATTATACTGTTGACAAAACTGTTATTTATGGTTCTTGGGTAATACCTAATTCCCTAAAATAACTTGTAAGCGCAATAAATAGAAAGATTACGCACATCAAAACATAGCCATCGCCAAAACACGCTCGTCATTTCACACAACCCATATCTGATTCACTCCGCTCTTTATTTAGGCTCTTTTTATATTATGTAAGTCCAATGAAACGACCTGCTAAATCCTATCCTACTAAAATAAAATTCAAAATAAATAAATGGAAAGAGTTTCTTACTGACTGTCAACGCACATCGCAAAGCACTTAACTAATTGGATTGAAACTGTGAATACTGATAGGTATTATGATACTAAGAATGGTTTTGGCCACGCCGGCAAAGCAGCGAGCATAAGTTAGTAATAAATAAAAACTGTCCCTATTTACGCAAAAAACAACTCAAACAAATTATTTATTATAAAACATTTATTATAAATGGCATAAAATCATTTAAAATGCATATCGCAACCTAGCACGTATCTTAAGATTTTCAACGTTCTTACTAGGTAAAATAAAATTAACAATAAAATGTAAAATCTAGATTATAATAGGCACTTCATTAAGTCTTTAGGAACATTAGTAATACCTAATTTATACTTATTCTATAATTTTTATAAGCACATAAAAATCAACAGATTTATAATAAAATCTTTGGAAATAATATAAACTAAAACATTTAAAAATAATTAAGTTTCAGTCGCTATCCATTGATTCTTGTTCAGAGAACATATCCTCATCATCACTGTCATCATCGTCATCGTCAACACTTCTAAATGTTCTTTCAGATATATCATCGATCACTTTATCTATAGCCTTTAAATTATTTTCCTCTGCCTCCGCCGTTCTGCACGCAATTTTCCATTCCTCCGAACTTAACGAATACACTTTTTCTTTGGCTATTTTCATAATACTGTCAATTGCAAAATTCACGTCTTTCCCCACATAATTGGACACTGAAGATAGCACGGTTTTTATAGGATTTAAGTCAGGATGATGAGGAGGCAACCTGAGCACCGTGTGACCGTGCTCTCTTAAAAATACATCAGTCTTGTATTCGCCGTGTTTGTCCTTATTCATTAACACTAATTGATAAAGTTGAGGCTTGTACATATCGGTCGCGTAAGGCACATTTTTTGCAGTCAAATAGTCCATCATTTCTCGCTTCCTGGAATTGGAATGAGGTATCGGATACGACACCCTATTGTGGAAACTTGACCCTCCGTCCACTACAACAATGCTGCCCGGCTTTAAAATGGGTAATAAGTGAAATTTCAACCATTTCTCGTACTGCTCAAAATTTTCTCTTTTAGTTTCGACCTCTTCTTTCATATCTTTTTTGTTTCCATCAAACATAAACAGCGTGTTTTTCATTGCATCGTTATGGTCTCCTGCTAATAAAATGACTAATTTAGATTTGGCGGGTTGCTTGAGTATCGTGGAGCTGCCGTCAGGTTTAGGTTTGGAAGCGACGCGGCTGCTCTCGATCGCCGCCTCGCCGGTGTAAACAACGTACCGACCTTGGGACCGATAACCTTCAATTTTGCTCAAGTATTGTATTCTCGAATATCGACAGTCGTGTTTCTCCAAAAGGATGCTATTATTGTCCGCTTTTTCGACCCATTTGAATCCTAGCTTAGCCACGTGACGTCTGAGTGTGCAAAGTGACCCTTGATAGTCCAAATCTCCTTTTAAAATTAAGTACAAGTCTTTCATTATCGGAAACTCTTCGTCTTTGGTGTAGAATCCGTGAATTATTCTCCTGATGGCTTGCGCGTCGAAATCGTCCGAAACGATGTTCTTTTTGCATCGTCGGCGAGCCGGCCGGTGCTCGGTCTTGATTGCGACGGCCGGCTTCTCGTTGACGACTCGTCGCAACGCATACATCGATATGCCGGTAGCGTGTGTGACGAGCTGCGCCGCCGTGACTGTGGAATTAGGATCCCTCTCGATCTCCGCTTCGAAATATCTGTAGATCTTTTGCAACACTTCCTTTGTTTGATTCTTGAGCGGTTTCCCTCGGCCGAGCTTCGAGGCCGGCGCCATGATTGTAAACAAGAACAAATGAATGAAATTAGGTGCAGACAAAAACAGTTAACACACAAGTGTTGCTGATAAAGAAAGGCGAATGACTGATGTCAGCGCGTGGACGTCGCGCTAGAAAGAGACAGCAATATGTGAGTTTGGTGAAGTTAGAGCGAGTCAACGAGTGAACAGCGATTGTCACCAAGAGTTAACTAGTGCATGTGTTAGTATCAGATTGTTATTTTAGGAGTGTGTGTATGTAGTTAAGCTATCAAGGCATTAGTTTTACTTTCAAAACAACAGTTTTTTATCATATCATTTCTCTGTTTTTGTTTTGCCAATAAGCGTTTTTAATTAATTAGGCCATTTTTTTTGATTAAGTAGGTAGGTATACCCAAACAGGAGGCAGGAAGTTATCGGTTATTTTTTTAAGTGTATTATTAAAATGAGATTCTTAAGTTGTATCAAGGTACATATTTTAATTTTTGTAACGGGACCATTGGTTATAAACCTAACTTTTGGTGTACCTAACTGGATGGTAGACCGGTAGGTCAGTAGGTCACAGAAATATAACAAGTGCATTGATGACAGGAATATTAGGTACATAATTGCATAGAATTCACTTTGACGCATTTTGAAAATTTATCTTTAAAATAAAAAAAGAATCTCAAATAATGTGTGTATCATACCCAGTGTAAATACTGTTTTTCAAACAAATTTATCGCATTAGGACCATACCTGTATAACAAAGTAAATAAATCTAATATTCATACCTTGTGTCACTTTGAGTGTAAGAAAAAACTCTTTAAGTTACTACATGTTCTAAACTATGATGAAACGGAGAAATTGTTAATACCTCTTAAATAATTTTAATATTTGTGAAAACATGCATGCATACACCCACGTACACATAAATACACGCACACGCACAAATACACACACACACACACACACACACACACGCACACACACACTAAACACGGCATGTTAGAATAAGAACTCTTATTTTTATATTGTACATTTATTTTGCTATCACAAATCATATTATCATTGTTTATAGGCTAGTAACACATTTTACTTTGCTATTCTGGCGAGGATGTCCTGCTACCCATAGCACGGGTCTAGAGCCTAGTTTGGGTAGCAGATTTCTTCAATATATCTGTATTTCTGTAATGCCTTTATTGAATAAATTTATTATAAATTTATTATTAAAAAGTGAAATTAAAAAAATACTTTTTAAAAACAAGCTTTAATTATTGTTATCATCTTGCATCATAAAGTACTCGTCAAGACGAATCAAATGAGCCCAAACTCGATGGGGTTGCGTTGTTTTATGACAGAGTTCCTTTGGCCACATTCCAGCTCCATCATCAGATCAGCTCGATGTCACAAAATATTGCATTGTCATCCGATTTACACACGCATGCAAATTTTCAGCTCAATTGGAAACCGGGAAGTGGGTCAAATTAAACTTGCAAGATTTGATTACAGACAGACAGACAGACAGACAGACAGACAGACAACAGACAGGTGAAAGTAATATAAAGCTTGTAATAATAGGACATAGATTTTTTCATGAATAGATAGGTATTGAATAGATAGGAAGGTGTCTAAATATTATAATTTAAATACCTATCTTACTTCTTACTAATATTATAAACGTGAAAGTTTGTAAGAATGTATGGATGTCTGGATCTATGTACCTACCTATGTTTGTTACTCTTTCGCGCCTAAACGGACGCCTAAACGATTGAGCTGAAATTTGGTATAGAAATAGCTTAGACCCTGGAATAACACACATAATAATAACACAGTACAGCGGATAAAACCGCTGGGCACAGCTGCTAGTACAGCATAAAATAATCATTTAAGGTTTCATGGAATCGCCAAATTTAATATACCTACCTAATAATAATATGCCTTTTTTTTATTTTATCACAGGTTAAATGCATTACGCACCGTCACCCGATGCCTACCTTTATATTTATTACTAGCGTTTTCGTCTCTACGATGATGAGTCAGTCAGTCAGATTACCTCTTTATAGTATAATAGTATAGATTAATAAGAGACCTCTAAAAATAGGTTTATAAAAACGGTAAGTTGGTAGGTAGGTACCTACTCCTTATTTTATTCATACCTTAAATTTTATTATGCCAAGTTTATAAGAAAACACAGTTACAAAAACAGAAAATACCGGCGTTACCGACAACCAGACGCCGGTGTACAAAACAAAACAAAAATAATGCATAATAAAAACAAACTACTAGCGACATCTGTTGACGAGGAGTAAACATAGCTTAGCTACGGACTTAGCGTAGTAGTTCTGCTACTACACGCTAGATGGCAGTGCTAAGGTCTGAGATCACAAACATTTCGTTCATCATTTGCTTTGATATTATCTTTCACGTGACAATCCAATGCGACTTATTTAAACAAATTTCATAAACGTATTATTATATAGATTATGTTTGTATTAGCATTTCTTCAAAAGGATTTATCTGATTTCATCCATTATTTAATGACTTACATTTTATTTATTTAGTCAAACTTTAATCGGGCACAGTGCAAGTTTCATTAAACTCAGGTTCAGTAGTTTTTAAAATATGAATTAAGTAATATGTCTAAATTGCGCGTATTTCAATAAACCTAGTCAACCGGACACGCGCCTCGTACTCCAATAAAGATGATTTAATTTTATTTGTAACTGTCATAATATCATTGATAATATTATTATTAAAACATTTAAAACCATTTTTGGTAAACTTTTTGTATACCTATTAGCTAATAATAATTATTAACATTCCTTGTTTTTTTTTGTTAGTGGCAAATGCCTTTTTTGAGCCTTTAACTCATAATGATTATTATCTAACTGGTTATTTAATTGATAAATTTAAATATAAGAAAAACAAAATCATAATAAAATAAGTAGGTAGTATAAAATAAGTGGTAGTAGTAGGTATTTAGCATATCGAAATAATGTATTTTGTAGTAATAATATAACAATATTATATGTATTCACCTATTTTTATTAATGCAGAGCTGAAAAAGCATGCAGTTTAGCATGTAATAATTACATTAAGTACATTAAAACTAATATGATACCATGTTTCAATAGGTGTACGCTGCTGTCACTGCAATAGAGCGTTTACTTATTTCATCACACACGCGTGGCGCCAAAGGTTGGCAATACCCGAACATTTGCTCGAACCTTCTGTGGCGCGAAGTTCAGCGCGATGTTGTCGCGGATTTTTCTACAGTTTCTAGAAAATTCCAGTCATCGCTAGATGGCGCCTAAAACCGTATATATTCGCGGTGCCTTTTCAACCGGCTGTCATTTTGAAAAAGTGAAAAAGCGTGAACTTTGCTTGTGAATTTATACGATTTCGCCGTGTTTTAACAAATTTCTCTTAAAGTTTCCACTGATTCCTGATAAAATCTACTTGAGAAAATATGTCGCTGCCATTCTACTTGGGTTACGAGCGTCCCCGACATCGCCAGCAGCTCTTCGACCAGCACTTTGGTCTGGGTTTGACTCCTGACGATTACCTGACCATAGTGGCCATCCCGCAAACGAACCAAGAATACTACAGACCTTGGAGGAACCTTCAGGCTGCCGCTAAGGACGCCGGCTCAACTATTAAGGAAGAAAAGGACAAGTTCCAGGTGAATTTGGACGTGCAGCATTTCGCCCCGGAGGAAATATCTGTGAAAACTGTTGACGGCTACTTGGTGGTTGAAGCTAAACATGAGGAGAGGGAAGACGAGCATGGATACATCTCTAGGAGCTTCTCAAGAAGGTATCGCTTACCAGAGGGTATCGAAGCCGATGTGGTGACTTCGAAGCTGTCTTCTGATGGTGTGTTGAGCATCACAGCGCCTCTGAAAGTGCAGCCTAAAGTTAACAATGAAAGAGTGGTGCCCATCATTCAGACAGGCCCGGTGAAGAAGCAGCTGGAAAACAATGAACAGAAATAATTTTTTTTATTTTTTATTTTCATAGAAGTTTGGACATTCCTTTTGCTTTAATGTGAATTAATGTGAGTGTTTGAGTTGAGAACTATTTTGAAAGTTGTGTGGTTAATAATACTTCTTCATTCAGGTTTTGTTTATTGAACTGACTAATATCTAGTCAAACTTTTTCAAGTTGAAGTTGAAAATTAATAAAGTAAGCTCATCTTTTCAAATGCAGTATTTTTTTTATTATTAAGGCCGCTCTACACTCTCGCGAGATATTCACACGAGAATCTCAGGAGATTCTCAGCGAGAACTGTAGTGAGAACTTCTTTTGGGTACACACTCACAAAGTTCTCAAATATTTCTCACTACAGTTCTCACGCTGGATGACGATGGACGCTGAAGTAACCGCTGCGGCAAGTTTATTGTTATGCGCATTCGCATATTATAATTATGCGTATATTAAAGAGAAAAAAATAATTAAAAAGAAGTGGCGAAACAGAAGATGGTGGATGACAAGAATTCATCGGAAGAGTGTGGAGTCAATACACGTTCTCGCCTGTTCTCACGTTCTCGCGCTCCTTTGTCTCGCGCAAAAAAACCTACAAAAGCCGGAGAACAACGAGGGAACTTGAGAAGAATACGCGAATCGGTTCCACATTCACGTTTCTCACATGTTTCTTGCGTTCTCGCGAGATTCTCGCGAGAATGTGGAGCGGCCTTTACAATACTAAAAACCCGCTTTCTAGCAGTTATTTTTTTAAATCAAATAAATAATTTTATTTATTTTAGCGCCATCTGTGTTATTGTTGAAATAACTCGATGTAACGCTGAGGGCTAGGACGCGACGTAACTGGATACCTAGTGCTTTTCACGAAAGAGGTCCCGCGTAATTTAGCGGAACTAAATTAAATTTTAGATTACTGTACTCCATGTCCAAAATTATTTTTATTTGCTAGATTAAGTAAATAACTATTTAATTTAAGAAATTAAATATGAGAAATGAGGAGTCAAAATGTTATAATAGATATTTTAACTTTAAAACGCGATAGTAGCGCCGCACAAAAGGGAATTCTTTCGTGAAAAATACTAACGTAAGCTAACCTGTTATTAGTTAGAGGAAGAAATCATAGATGGCGCTGAAATAAACTATGAAATCATTAATTAATAAGTAGTCCTTTTCACGAAAGTAGTCCTTTTCACGAAAGAGGTCTCGCGGAATTTAGCGGAACTAAATTTAATTTTTGAATATTACTGGACTTCATATCCTAAATATTTTTTATTTGATAGATAAAATTAACACCTATTTAATTAAGAAATCAAATATGAGTTGAGAATTTTTAACAGAAAAAAAAAATTCCTAAAATTATTTTCATGCCATTTTTAAATATTTCAAACTGGAAACACTTTTAAAATGTGTGCAATAATATTATGGAGGGCTGTTCTTATGGAATTTTTAATAAATTAATTCTTTGAATTTATATATCAAAATTTGTCAAATAGTGCGAGCGAGAGAGCGTCACTCGATATATACGTTCTTAAGTAGGTACCATAACATATCAGAGATCGCATCGTAACTCGTAACGTATTGCATGACACAAAAATGCGCTTGCGAAGTTGCGAAGTTACATTTTATAGGTTTGAGAAAAATCGGAAATCAATTAAGGTAATCGATGAACACAAGGGCGGATCCAGGATTTTTTTCTGGAGGGGCCAAGGGGCCAAGGAGAAAAGACTGGCATATTGTAATTTTTACTACGAAAAGTGTGTGTTTAGCTCGCTCTGAAGCAGGGGGCCTTGCGCCCCCCCCCCCCCTCCCTACCCCCTAAATCCGCCTATGGATGAACATACATTAAAAAATAAATAAAATAGAAGGCTTCCCGTCTTTTTGTGAAGTCGGTTAAAACCTCAAAAATACGAAAAATACCAAATAAAATAAAAACAAGCATATTTTAAGAGCAACACCCCATATTTTGTACTGTGTAGGTACATACGTGTATAAGCGCATTTAAATATCTTATCGCTCCAGTTTCGAGAAAATGAAGTAGTTAGGAGACAAAGAATCGTTTATTTAATCGGTATATTTAGTTGTAATTAGCACTTTAATTTGTTTTCGTGTTATTCCAAACTTTATTCTTCGTACTTAGGTATTTACTACTGCACTATGTATCCTAAAAAATTCAATAAAAAAATATTATAAGAACAAAATAATATCAATAATTTACGACTTCAATTATATCATTGTTATTCTAAGTTATTTATTTACCGCTGTGTGTTAGATAGATATAATTGTTACCATTTTTCCCACATTGGCAAAAAAATCAAACTTCATATTATATAAAAACTTTATAATTAAATAACTTTTTTTACATAATATTCACAACTTATCTAATAACGTACAGGCACGAATTCAACTTCGTCTTTAAAATCGACAGCATAAGTTGTGGCCTCGACGCCGCTTCTCGGTATCTCATTGGTTTCGATCTCATGGTGCTTTTCCAGGTCTCCCCTGATGCCCACGTCTGCGTCTGCTGTATCCTCGCTCACTCCCTGAGAGTCCATCTCCTCGCGACTGTGGTTGATAACTTCGGTTATAGGTTCAGGCTCTGGACCCTCAGTCACTGGCGCTTCAGTCACATCCTTATTAACTTGTACGTTATCCTTCAACGGGAATACGATCTTCAGAACCCCATTCTCTAGCGTCCAAGTCCCCGATACGTTCACGCAATCCGGCAGCGTCTTGACATCTAAGTAGCTGTTCTCTCCACCACCTTCAGTCTTGTGCACCGCTTGCACCATCAGAACTCCTTCTCTTGCCTTCACGACGACTTCGTTCTCTTTGAAACCGGTCAGATCAATCGTCACTTGATATTCATTCCCTACTATGCCTTGCTGGCTGGTGATCGCAGGGAATTTCTTGTAAAAATCGTTGAGCATGTTTTCCAGACCACGCATTTCGGTGTGTAGGTCGGACCAGAACTGCCTTGTGTCGAAGAAGGGTTCGTTGTTGAAGTAAGGGTTCCAGTCCGGTCTTGGTGGCGGGTGAGGATGATGGTGGTAGTGGGGTGCGGCGGTACACCCCGCCAGCAAACCAAGAAGAATTACCGCGATCATTTTCACTCTAAAGTTTATGTGATACTGTGGAAAAATGTCGCACGTTTCTTCTTTTATACTCCACGGGGTCAGTGGTGGGTTATCGACGTCTGTTATCAGCCGGTACATTCTGGAGGCAAACAAATGTCTGCTGGTCACTTCTTAGAATACCAATTAATAAACTGTCTCTATTACGAGCAAATTAGGGCCATATTGGAATGACGTTGTTTTATAACAAAGACTCGTTTTGTTCCTGCGGTCGCGGATTATTTGTATTTTAATTATTATTTTCCTTTTTCCCTGAGTTATACAATAACTGTTATTTACAAACGCAAAAGGACGCCTCATATTATGTCATGTACCTATTACCTACATATTATAGGACCAAGCGGTAGTAAATCCTTTTAAACAGAATTTCCAAATCAATTTATTAAACAGTAGGTGCCTATATCTCTTCTGATAGAAGCGCAAGAAAAAGGGGAAAATAATTAAATAAATAAGACAAATTTAACTTTATTTATTTATCTTATGTAATTAAAATGTTCAAAGTTGGAAAAAAACTTGGTTAATAACATACTCCTGATAGTGTTTTTTTACTTGAGTATAAAATACTCATTCATTGGGGAAACCCGTTTTGTGTCACGCCAACGCCACGAAGTGCGCACGGGTCCACTAGTTATAATAATATTATGAACAAATTTATAATCCAGATTCTAGAAACTACATGTTTTTTATTTAGCCAGGTGTGCGCAGACTTACTCAGAGTGTCAACTTCTTACTCATAACACAATAAATGAGGATAAAATATGTATAATATGTAATGTTAATACCTATTACCTACTTCCTATAATAAAATATTAACTAACTAAGATGGCGCAGCGCCCTAAACTGAGTCTTGGCCTTTGACACAAGAAGACGCCACTCCTGCCTGTCCTGCGCTGTCTCTTCCCAAGACTCAGCTTGGAGCGCTCTCAGGTCTTTCAGTACTTCGTAAACAAAAAAAAAGCGGTACTTTGGACGCCCCACCGGCCGTTTGCCGGCAACGCGTCCCAAATACGCCCTTTTTACTCCCCGATCCTCCCCCATTCGCTCTACGCGGCCGAGCCAGCGAAGTCTATGGGATTTTATCTTGCCGATGATATTACACTCGGCAACTAGTTCTAAAATATTAATTCACATTTATTATAACATGCATTCTTTTTAACCCCCGACGCAAAAACGACGGGGTGTTATAAGTTTGACGTGTCTGTCTGTCTGTCTGTCTGTCTGTCTGTCTGTCTGTCTGTCTGTCTGTGTGTGTGTGTATGTGTCTGTCTGTGGCATCGTAGCTCCCAAACGGATGAACGGATTTTGATTTTGTTTTTTTTGTTTGAAAGTAGAGTTAGTCGAGAGTGTTCTTAGCCATGTTTGGTGGAAATCGGTCCAAGATGGCCGCCGCTACAAAATGGCGGATTACTTTTTTCTTCCACGACCCCCTCAATATGGGTATCAAATGAAAGGGCTTAACGAGTAGATTACAGTCCCCTATATAAAATTTAAAATCCAAGATGGCCGCCATACAAAAAATGGTGAAATACGTATTGCGTTGGGGGTTTTTTAAATTTTTAATTTAATTCACTTGTATACAAAGAAATAAGAAGACGAGCAAGACACTCTCCTGATGAGCGAGTCTAGAGATGTCTAAAGAAGAGATAACGATGTCCATAACATTATAGTACAGTGCTACCAAGGATTTCATAATTATGTAAAATTCTAGGTTCACTGCACCAACGGTTCTTACTTATAAGTTAAAAGTCATTAGATGTTAAGAGTATTTCGCCCAGTAATTTCACTTGTTACAGTGCCCTCCTGCCGAAGCACGCAGTAACATTTGTATCTATTTCAGATATATAGCACACATAGGCTACGATTTCCTTTATGATATAAAAGAAAAAATCTAAATATATAAAAGGAAAGAGTGACTGATTGACTGACTGATCTATCAACGCACAGCCCAAACCACTGAACGGATTCGGTCGAAATTTGAAAAACAGATAGGTTTTTTGACGTAGACCTCCGTAAAGGATTTTGCCACGCGGGCAAAGCCGCGAGCATAAGATAGTATATTATTATATAGTTCAAAGTACAGAATATTATTATGTAAATACCTTTTTATACATAGTTTAATGATTAATCTAAATATCTAAAATTATTGTAAACAATAAGTTTATACATATTGCAAAACACATATTTTATAATAATTAATTTCCGTAAAACCATCATTATCTGCTATTAAAATATTCTTAGAAATGTTTTTATTATTCAATCATATATAAAAAAAGTATAGTTGATAATACATACAAAGTAGGGTATATCTTACTAATATTATAAACGTGAAAGTTTGTAAGAATGGATGTCTGGATGTGTGTTTGTTACTCTTTCACGCCTAAACGGGTGGATCGATTGAGCTGAAATTTGGTATAGAGATAGCTTAGACCCTGGAATAACACATAGTCTTCAGTACAGCGGGTAAAACCGCTGGGCACAGCTATATAATAATAGGAATATAAGTTAAAGAGCTGGATCGTATTTTATTCATAAGTCATAAGGCATTTGATGCAATAACTATGTTTTTAAATTTTTATTGTTTTATTTAATGAGAGTAATTTTGTTAACGCTGAGAAAAAACGTGTTACGCCCTTTCTTCAGGGGTAACGGAGGGTTATGTGAGACTTACGGGGTAGACTTCCTTTGCAAGAGGTCGTCTAGGTGGGTACCCCAACGGTGCCAGTTATTCTACCGCCTGAGCAGTAATGCGCAAACATTACTGTGATTCGGTAGGAGGGCACTGTAGCTAGTGAAATTACTGGGCCAAAGAGTCTTAACATCTTATGACTCTTGAGTAAGAAGCGTTGGTGCAGTGCACCTAGAATTCCACATCATTGTGAAATTCTGGGCAGCACTGTACTGCTTATGGGCAGCGTTATCTCTTAATATCAGGAGAGCGTCTTGCTCGTCTTCTTACTTCTACACATTAAAAAAAAACTCTTACGACTGCACGGGTCTCTCGCATAGTCTTTGTGATGGAAGCCTGAAAATCGCCTGATCATCCAGTCCTAATTCTTTTAATAGAATTTCTAATTCACTTACAGACATCTTTATGTCTGTCCACGCCACTGATTTTTCAAATTGGGGTAAAATTTCATTTACCATAACAACTTTTTCAGAACACTTTACACACAATCATATTTTACTGTTCAAAAACGTGAGTGATTCCCAGCTCGTCCTACAAGCCTACTGCCCAAATGGGACGAGTTGAAGAAAATCAAAATTAATTCTATTTTCATTGCAAAACTCGTCCTACAACTCTTTTTGTGTGGAACTTTGAACTTTATCGACGATAAGTACAGTCAGTAAGACATTATTTTAGTGACACTGTTTCGTAACCTGCCGTATGCCGTAATTCACGAGGTGGAAATGAGTAGTCCAACGGTATAGTTACAAAGTACCAGTAAAATAGAAACTAGGAGAAGGTATGTAGTAATGGGTACTTTTAAACTTTTAATGTATTGATCGCGCGAATAGTGAAGAACAAAAAATTAAATTCATTGTGCTATCTCTGCATGACTTCTGGTCTCCTAGTACTTACTAGCTCAGATCTTGTTTCTACCTTCCATTTTAAGGAGGCAAATAAACTATTGAGTATTGAACAGTTTTTTTTTGAAAGCTTCAATTTTCAACTGCACCCTTTGCGGCATAGGTCAGCATTTTTTAATTCAGGGCCAATCCAATTGTTGATCCCTAAAAATTTTTTTGTGATTGTCTTCATTTCAAGTGACAGCTGTCAAACTTGAAGTAGCAATATCTTGGAAAGTACTCGTCCTAGTCTACCAGTGTCATGAAACAAATCAAAGGTCTTGAGGAGATCTTCATTTCAGCTGACAGCTGTCAAACTTGAAATGTCAATATCTTGGAAAGATATTGACTTTCCGAGATATTGACATTTTAAGTTTGACAGCTGTCATTTGAAATGAAGGTCTCCTCAAGAACTTTCATTTTTTCCATGACAGCGTCACTCTAGGACGAGATCCGAGATATTGGCATTTTAAGTTTGACAGCTGTCATTTGAAAATTAACGGAACAAATCCATTAATCGAGTCCATTCTGACAAACTAGTTGATCTATTCAGTTGGTCGGAATGGCAGTCCCGTTCAGTTATTATATTTATTTTACGATTTTTTTTATTAACCACTCACACGTCCGCGCTTGACAGCTGAAAAAGCGTTGAACGTCCGCGTCCGCGATCCAAATAGAATCGCGTCGAGCGCTCACTACCGATACCTACTAAACGTCTATTTTCTAGCAAACTATTGAACCATTTTCTATGAAAAAATAGAATTATATAGTTAAAACTATAAAAAAATAGAATATCTGAAAATTTTTATTCAAATATTAATACAAAGTATATAAAAAAAATTCGAACTTGGCAATATGTGTTAATTTTAGGTATTTTTTTGGTTTAAACACTTTTTTACGAAATATCTCTGAATATTTCTTATTTTTACCTGCATATTATTAAACTAGATTATATAAGCTTTGATTTGATACCAAAATATAATTACTTGAAAAGTACAGTGTAGCACAATTAATCAAAACAAAACACCCATTCGTGTATAAATATTCAGCGCCTAGAACAAAATCCTGAGAATAGAAATATTAAATCAATGAATTCAAACTATTTTAGTTTATATTTTTTAATTTTAAGTATACGTAACTAATCATGTTGAACTGTTTTTCTAAATTTACGTTGTATTTTAATAAAATAATAGTTGATTAAAATTGATCATGGAAAATATTACGGAAACACGGCAAGCGCGACAAAAATTTTACATGTCGACTTTAAGACATGTAAAATTGTCCTGATTGTGTTTATTTCCTTAATATCTGTACCAATTCCGAAAGATAGTATCATGGGGATCATAATAATATATAATTTTATTAAAATAAGGTGAATTATAAACATTTTATACGCAGATTTCACTGGCACGCATGAAAACTTCGAAACTATAATTTCAAAAAATAAATTATAAATGTTGCCAAGAGCTTAGTTTCAGATTTAATGACTACAGATTTAAAATGTTTATTACAAAGCCATAGACAACCATATTTACGCAACTTTTCACCGTTTTCATAGATAAAAACATGTTTTTAAAGTAGCAAGTCGCTAGGACCGCTATAGCGGCTGTAACGTTTAACTCAACTTTTTTACAGACCGCTATAGCGGTCGGGA
The DNA here is from genome assembly GCA_947507615.1 of Hemithea aestivaria. Taxonomy (NCBI): domain Eukaryota; kingdom Metazoa; phylum Arthropoda; class Insecta; order Lepidoptera; family Geometridae; genus Hemithea; species Hemithea aestivaria. The sequence goes on along the minus strand of OX382324.1, from coordinate 1,971,826 downwards.
CGTTTGAGTGGTTAAGTGCAATGGAATTAGAAACAAAGACAAAGAAACAAAAAGAGCGACATATCTTTAACCTCTTCATGGCCTTGAGCGTGGGGACCGAATCCAGAAATTCCGTAACGAAAAAAACCTAACACCCCCACTCCGACCGGCACAGCGGTGATACTTTTTAGTTTTTCCATCTATAGATAAAAATGCTATGCAATAACTTTACCGCGGCAGTCTCCGAGTGCCACACGTCTTTTTTTATATTATTTTAGATATTTTTGTTACTGATTATACCTTTTTCATTTTGACAGATAAGTAGGACGAGTTGTGCAATGAAAATAGAATTAATTTTGATTTTCTTTAACTCGTCCCATTTGGGCCGTAGGCTTGTAGGACGAGCTGGGAATCACTCAAAAATGTTGGCTTCATTTTGAAAATCGCTCTACAGCTTTAGTCTGAACTTTGTCTCTCAATTTGACGTTATTGAAACAGTAATGAGCGAAGATAGGTACCTAATATCTTATAACAATGTAATAATATGAAAACGCATATTAATTAATTACGATAATAATATTAGTCATCGCTCCACATGAGTGAGCAATAGACAACACGCGCTCATTCAAAATTCTGTTCATTTCCATTTATGCTACATACCTACTTCCTATAAAACCTTCTTTCAAACTTAACTGTACTGCGTGGCAGATGAACCTGCGGGGTAAATCCGGACCAAAATCGCTTGTCGTTTTGCTAACGTCTAAAGTAATTTTTTATACTTTAGACTTTAGCATTTTGATTTCTGATAAATTTCTAATAATACAAACTTCATATTATAATAAATGTGTAATTTTTATGATTTATTCACTTTATTTAACCTAATAACACAAAATTCAATATAATTTTAAAATTGACGATACCTAGTAGTTTAACTCTATACCAACACGACCAATGCCAACCAACCAATAAGATGCTATGGAAGCATTTATTTTTACTTTATCCAGGTCTCCCCTGCGATGATGTAGGCAACATCATCTACTGTGGCATCCTTGCTTTTTCCGTGAGACTCCATTTCCTCGCGTCTTCTAATTATTAAATTCTGTAATTGATTTTGGCAATAAGGCCAACTCTCTATTTTTCTCTCTTACTCTATTGGCCTTTTGCAATAGATGGTACTTCCGTCGCTGGTGCGTCACTCTCATGTACATCTTTGTTAACTTTTATGCTATAAAACTATTTTTCAATGGGAAAACAATCTTCAATTCTCTATTTTTCAGTGTCCAAGTTGGAGACGTATTCACGTAATCCGGCAGTGACCTCTGACTAATGTACGAGTGAGAGTTCCGTATACCAGTCTCTTGCACCGCCTGCACCATCAATACTCCTTCTTCCACCTTCACAACAATTTCGTCATCTTTAAAACCGTCGAACGGCAAATAAATTGTTACATTATATTCATTACCTTGGATGCCCTGCTGTCTGGTATTCACGACAAACTTTTTATTCACTTCGCGTATTTCGTTGTTCAGTTCCGTACCCAGTTCGTGAATTTCGTTGTTCAATTCACTTGCTTCTTTGTTTAGTTCGTTTCCCAGTTTCCGCATCTCATTGTTTAGTCCGTGCATTTCGTTATTTAGTTCTGTATCCAGTTTGCGTGCTTCGTTGTTCAGTTCGTTTCCCAGTTCATTCATTTGGTCGCTCAATTCGTGCATATCATTGTTTAATTCGTTGCCTAATTCGCGCATTTCCTCGTTAATTGCTTCACTCAGTTCGCGTGCTTCGTTGTTTAGTTCTTTGCCCAGTTCGTGCATTTCGTTATTCAGTTCGTGCATCTCATTGTTCAATTCGTTGTCGAATTTGCGCATGTCGTTGTTCACTTCTATACTCAGTTCGCGTGCTTCGTTGTTCAGTTCCTTGCCCAGTTCACGCATATTGTTGCCCAGATTGCGCATTTCGCTGTTCAATTCTTTGCCAAATTCGCGCATTTGATTGCCCAGTTGTCTTGTGTCGAAAATATTGTTGAAATTTATCCATTCATCTGATTTTTTAACGTAGTGAGGTTGATTTTGAAAATCCGAATGATGAGTAGTCGCTTCCATGCTGTTGAACATCTTAAAATTCTTCGCAGCGATCCTACTTGACAATTCATTGAGTTTATTTCTCTGTGCACTTAATAATTTGTTACGTTCGCTGTCATCAAATATTTGTGTTGAATCAAGGTTGTTCAAGTCTAGATCCTTGAGGATGTCTGATTTTGAAGGTGAATAGTAATATTGGGACGCGGCGGTACACCCCGCTAGCAAACCGAGAAGGACCGCGAACATTTTAACTCTAAAGTTAAAGGTATACTGTAGATAAAGAACAAACGTAACTACTTTTATACAGCGGGGCCAGTGATGGGTTATCAGCAGTGCCTTGTTTCTTTGCAAAATTTATACAGATGCATTTATTAGCGTTTTAAGGTGGCCGTTGTTAGATCGTTTAGTCATTCGTTTAGTCATTCCTTTATATATAGGTTCTTTGTCCATTCATAGAATATCATGTTGATAACTCACTGATATGCTCGCGGCAATATCCTTTCTTAGCGGACGTCTACGTCAAAAAACCTATCTGTGTTCCAAATTTCAACCCAATTCGTTCAGGGGTTTGGGTTGTGCGTAAATCTCTGACTGACTGATCTATCGATCAGTCAGCCAGTCACTCTTTCCTATTAGGTATATAATGTTTAGATAGTTAATCATATGAGTTTGTCATGATATTTTATAGTATGACAAAGAGAGCCAAGCTGCGCACAATGATAGTTTATTAAATCTGCTGACGCCTGTGCCGCCATCAAGCCGGGTGCCTTAGGGTGTCCCGTCGCTGTATGGGGAAAATTTTTTTTGGAGCTACGCTAACGCAATAGGTGTCGAAAGTTGCGAAATTAAACACATATTATGAATAATCTAAAAAATATGTAATTTTTTGCCATCTTGAGGGCTCTACCTCGCTTTGAAGTTTAGAGATTTGCCGATTTTTATGGCCCTGATCTGTATATTTAAAATTAAGTCAAAATCAATGTTAAAAGATATTTTTTTATTAAAATGTATAAAATAAACTACAAACAAACAAACTGCATAAAGCAAAGTCCATTATAAACTTTTTATCACTGAGAATTTTAACTTGATTTTGTGTCAAAAAATTATAATTTTTACTCCAGATTACAACTTGGTCCAAAAAAAATGCCGCTGAAATTACTGTTGTTATACTTTGTCAGGAATTAAATATCAGCTAAATATACATATACACAGACAGTGTATGTTTCAGTAACTCAATTTTGCTCAGATGTTTTATTTAATCATGGTTTAAAGGCCATCAATAGAAAGATGACGCAGAACCGACGATACTCTAGCTTAGCACTCATTCCTTATAATAATTTAGATATTTTCTCCAGCAAAGAAGTTTATATTGAGTGTTTTAAGTATACTTCTTTCAATTTCTCACTCCTTTTCAAAAGGCCAGATCCTGAAAGTAGTCACTATTGATACATAACCTATTGACGAGAAGGTTTCTTGAGAGCGTTTTTTATAACAGCTAATAACATTTTTTTCAGGTTAAAATTGAGAGTTACTAATCACAATAATAAATGTAATGATTAGTCGTCTTCATTTTTGTCTTTATAAACTGTATTTTGCTTGATAACAAACCAAATCCGAGGCATATAGGACGAATACTTGAACCACGTACTTGACAAGCAATTGTCAATTTTCTGTTAGATTAAGAGTACGATTAGCAGAAGATAACCATCTCGTGGGCACTTATTTCCAGATTGACGACCATATAGGATCTGAAGTACAACATCAAGGTAAAAAATAAATAATGAAAACACTAAATAAGGCATACGAAGCATCCTATTGTAAAGATTTCCTCATATTGTGGTCGAAACGGAAAAATCATAAGCAATCGCATATATTCCTTAATTTTATGGGTCTGAAATGTAGTAATATCATACCCACTTAAATTTTACGTGGTTCTTTAATAAATAAAATATAATTAATGAAGTCATTTTTAGTTTGTAGCCGATCATGGAATTTTAGTTTTGGTCACAATACAGCACAGCAGTTTAACTTCGTCTCGAGCTTTATATAACCAAAAAGTCGTTTACACTGCAAAAAATGCTATATTTCTTCTAATAATATATTATAGTCATTAATACATATGACAAAAAATATTCAGTTGTGTAAATAAAGGCCCAAGTGTCAATGAGAGGAAGTACCAAAAACAAGTTGAAATTTGAGGGTACCTTACTTGCGGATTTTTTCAGAAATAAAACACGAATTTTATGAAGATAAATTTGCTCTTAAATTATAATATCGGATATCTACTATATCTAAAAGTAGAAAAATAATGATATTTTATTGTTTCAATAACAGGAAAAAATTATGAAAAAATGAAAAAATTTTAAAACTTTAACGATCGGTAGAGCCCTAAAAATAATTTTTCAAAATTAAAAAATATATATTTTCTTAATCTGCGTAAAATTACGCAACTTTCGAGAGGTGTTGCGTTTTCAAAATCCAAAAAATACTTTTACGGGACACCCTAGGGTGCCTTCTTAAGAATCAACACCTGCTGTATGAATTGAATGGTCCACTACAGGCTGTAGACTGTAGTGGATCATTCAATGCATTGATTCATTCAAGAAGTGCCGTATCGCACGGCGTTCCATTAGTATAGTAACACAACTCTTTGTTAGTTATAATTTAAATTAATTTTAATAAATAAGTTAGAACACTAGAGCTGTGTTCGTCATTTACGCCCTACTTTGCACCATAACATAACTAGTTCATAAATAATTTACCTTCGTAGTGTAAATATTTAAAATGATTGTAAACAATTAGGTATATCAATAAAAAACTTATTATTGCAAAACAGTTTCTTCTATACTGACTCGTTTTCGTAGAACCATTATTATCTGCAATTTAATTATTCTTGGAATATTTAACATAACTTTCGTAAATATATTTTTATCATTTTCTAAATAACAATTATACTGTACAGTCATTGGAGTATTGTTAGTAAACATCTTGTAGCGGAATGTATTTTACTCGTAAAAACAATTTCCATGTAAAAAGACAAAACAACTTCTCTTCGAGAGCTAATTACGAAAGAAAAACACGGAAAAAAGGAAAAAAAAGCATATTATATTCACACCAACAATTTTTGAATATTGGTAAAAACGTCAGTATATGTGAATTGTCCCAAAATCAAACTTTAATTTAATTTCTGGTTTATAGAAAGTCTTTCAACTGTCAGTGTTAACCAACAAATATGTAACTCGAAAGGTATTATAATGTAACATCAGAGTTCCTCAGAATGTGACAAATTATGTTGAAATATAAAGGTACCTTTCCACCAGAGATGTGGTGTGCAGTTATGCTACGAAGATGCTACGCTACCGAAAAACATAGCTGAAACCGTTTGCTGAAAGTTATGTAGCTGTGCGAGGGAGATGCGTAGCTAACATCGGAGTTGCCATAGTAAAGGTGCGGTGGCGGGAGCGGCGAAACATTGCACGCATCCATAGCACACATCCATAGCACACATCCGTAGCACGCATCCGTAGCACGCATCCGTAGCTCGCATCCGTAGCTCGCATCCGTAGCTCGCATCCGTAGCTCGCATCCTTCCATACAAAAAACATTGCTTAGCTGAAACCGTTTCCACCAGTGCAGTGCTAAGCTATGTGCACCAATGAATATGATTGGTGGATTTCAAACGCATCCATAGCAACGTAGCATAGCACATATCTGGTGGAAAGACACCGTAATGATAGCTAATGTTATCTCAATAATGAACTTTGTCATACAAAGAGAACATAATATTATTATAGCTTGAGGGAAAACCCGGCCAAAATAATGGTACGAGTATGTAATAAAAATAACATATTATAATTAATAGTTATTGCTAACGGCATTATCATTTTCTTTCTTTTTGACTACAAAGGTTTTAAATTAAGAAGCATTTTATTAAAAGATGCTCGCGGCTTTGCCCGCATGGCAAAATCCTTTCTTAGTGGAGGTCTACGTCATAAAACCTATCTATGCTCCAAATTTCAACCCAATCCGTCTAGCGGTTTAGGCTGTTCGTTGATAGATCAGTCAAACAGTCAATCAGTCACGCTTTCCTTTTATATACTCGAATTTAGAAGCTATTAATATATTGGAGCACTATTGCAAGTAAATTTTTAATATAAAATTAATTTTAAATATTGCCCATTCTGAAATACTTGGCAGTATATCTATTACATACAACCTTTGTGAGAAGAAAGCGCAAAAAACTTTTTATAAAAAATTTAGAAACGTTCTATAATATTACAAGTCTCTACACAATTTTCTCTAAAGCCCTCTTTCTATAAAATGTCTTTTCTTTAACCACAAAAATTATTTTTAGGATCTAATTATTCATATAGGTATGTACTAAACAAATCAAATTCCAACAATAATTAACCATATTATTATTATAATTAAAAAACTTTATTTGCATAAAATTGTCAACATAATAACATACAGGTACAAACTCTAAATCTCTAAATTTGACAGAATAAGTTACTGGTTGTCACTTCAACACTGTTCCTGGGCATGTTAGGTTTAGACCTCACGCCCTTGTCGAACTAGTCTGCATTATCCTGACCACTGTGGCTAATAACTTCAGTTGGTTCAAGTTTAGGATTTACCGTCACTGCCGGTTCAATCGCTTGGGGTACTTTTCTAACTACATTATCCTTCAATGGGAATACAATCTTCAATACATCATTCTCCAGTGTCCAAGTTACCGAAGATGTGTTTACGAAATCCGGCAGCGACCTCTCATCCAAGTAAGAGTTCATTCCTCCTGTCTTTTGCACCGCTTGCACTATCAGTTTTCCCCCTCTCACTTTCACATCAATCTCACTTTCCTTTATACCGGGAAAGGGCATAGGAAGCGTCACGTGATATTCATTCCCTTCGATTCTTTGCTGGTTGGTGATCGCTGGTAATTTCGTGTTGATTTGGTCTTTCAGTCTATTGTTCAGTGAGCTCATTTCATCTTTCAGTTTACTCATTGCTTGGTGAAATTCCTGCATACCGTCGTCAAAGGTTTGTGTGTTAAACAACGTGTCATAATTATTATGATCGTTGAAGTCTGGGTACCAGTGGACGTCTGATCTTGGAGGGTGAGATGGATGGATGTATTGGGGTGCGGCGGTACACCCCACGAACAAACCGAAAAGAACCACGAACATTTTCTACTCAAAGTTTAAGTTATACTGAGGAAAATAACAAACTTTTCTGCTTATATACCTATGTGTGTATATATTAGTATGTGAGGTCAGTGGTTATCGGCGTCTATTAGTCACTAGTCACTTTGTTAAATTTATACCTAAGCGTTTTACGGTTGCTGTAAACGTTTTTAGATCGCTTAGCTGTCAACAGGAACAGTTATTTTAAGTTATACTTTTTAACCCCCGACGCAAAAACGACGGGGTGTTATAAGTTTGACATTATGTCTGTCTCTCTCTTTCTGTGTGTGTGTCTGTCGGTGGCATCGTAGCTCCCGAACGGATGAACGGATTTTGATTTAGTTTTTTTTGTTTGAAAGTAGAGCTAGTCGAGAGTGATTTCCACCATACATGGCTAAGATGGCCGCCGCTACACAATGACGGATTACTTTTTTCTTCCACGACCCCCTTAATACGAGTTTGGGTATCAAATGAAAGGGCTTAACTAGTAGAATACAACCCACTACATAAAATTTAAAATCCAAGATGGCCGCTACCACAAAATGGTAAAGTACGTATTGCGTTGGGGTTTTTTTTTTTTAATTATTTTTAGTTTAATTCGCTTGTATGTGAGAGAACCATCATTATCTTTATAAACTGGCCCAAAGGCCAGTAATAAATGCTAGGTTTTACCCGCTTGGAAAAATCCATTCTTATCTAAAGCTGACTCGTATGTCATAAAACCTATCTGTATTCCAAATTTCAACCCAAAAAAATAATCGTACTAATATAAACATGAAAGTTGGTAAGAATGTATGGAAGTCTGGATGTATGCTTTTTATGTGAAGAAGTAAGAAGACGAGCAATACGCTCTACTGATCTTAAGAGATAACGCTGCCCATAATCAGAACAGTGCTACCTAGAATTTCACAATGATGTGGAATTCTAGGTGCACTGCACCAACGCTTCTTATACAAGACCAAGATATTAAGACTCGACTCGACTTTAATTTGGTATTGAGATAGCTGGAATAACACATAGATTATAATACAGTGGTACCTACAATATATTTAAATCTCACTTTATCTAAAGATATAAAAGGAAAGAGTGACTGATTGACTTTGTGGAGTGCCTCGCTGACCGATATCTCCAATTGCTGTACGACCTGGTCAGACCATCGCTTGGGGCTAAGCCGTCTAGGCCGTTTTCCCTCTACCTTGCCAGTCACGATCAGTCTTTCCAGGTTATCATCGTTTCCACGAGCAATATGTCCAAAGTATTGCCATGCATCCATATACTTCAGGTAGCCGTGTATGTGAGGGGAAACTTGGATTCCTACAGCAGGTTTAATAGCAAACAGTAGCATGGTATGCGGAACGCTAGCAAGCTGGTGGGTGTTAACAGGTATCTGACAAAATCCTCCAAACTTACACATGTCATGGGGCCGACCGTGTACAACAAGTTACCCGAGAAAGTCACATGAGCTAAAAGCATGGCTAGATTTAAATTATGTCTTTAACGCTGGCTTATGGCGAGCAGGCATTTTACAAGTACGAGGATCTGTTGGGTATTAAATAATTTTATTCTTTATTATTTTAGATTATAATTGTGTTAGTGCTTGTTCACGCTATAACACGCGGGCGTGGGCGCGGGCGCGACAGACTTTGCTCACACCGCACGTGCATTGTACGTGAACACCTTCATAGCACGTCATATGTTTGATATTTCGCGCCCGCGCCCGCGCCCGCGCGTTCACGTGAACAAGCCCGTAATGTATTTTATGACACTATAAAAATAACCTTTATTAGGAACATTAAAACAAGTTTACAGAGTACATAGAAGAATCAATGATATCCGCATGAGTTAAAGAACTGTGTCGCAGATATCAACGCCCTCCTCCCGACATATTGTTATCACGATTTATTCCATACTTAAAGACAAGAAATCTATATCAAAAGTTTATTAACCATTTTTAAATGATATATCTAATGGTAGTATTTAGAAACTAGTAGATTAAACATTGTTGGCTATCAAAAAAACTAAAATCATATTTTATATCTATACTTTTGTATATTGTAATATCCTGTGACACATAAATTGCATTTATAAGAAATAAATATGAATATGAATATTGTAGCACTCTCTCTAGTCTAATTTCCGAAGATCGGAGCCAGTGGAAGAAGACAGTCTCGGGGAAGCAGCAGGGAAGGTTGGTAGTTGAACCCAAATCGCGCTTAAAGATGTTTTCATCTGGCACTTTAGCCATGTCTAATAAAATATATAATAAATTAAATGAAAATACGAAAAATATAAAAAATAATAACATATTTGAAAGAAGACTGAAGCAAATATTAATAAGTAAAGCATACTCTACAATTGATGAATATTTTGTAGATTGTGACTAAAATAATATTACACTTTTTTTATTATTAACATTTTACAATAATATAACAATAATAAACCTTGACATAACAGATTTCAGATATAAATTACTGTACTTATAGATTTTATTTTTTTCAGACATTCTAATGGAACTTATTGGCATTCAAATTATTTATTATTATTTATTCTTAAATTGCCATTTTTAAATTGTATTACATTATTAAATTTTTTTATTATTTATTTCAGCCGGAATCCAGAATAATCTCATTTACAATTTGCAATTATTTTTACAATCATTACATATTATTCTCCCTCTCTTCTAAATTTATGCAATGCCCGACAGGGTCTATATTTTAACATCTTAAGTTTTTATGTATGGAACGCAATAAGTAAATAAATAAATAAGGAGTCACGATTCTCACATTGAGGGAACGAGTGAAGAGAGAGAGAGAGAGAGACTGATTGACTGGCTGACTGATTGATCTATCAACGCACAGCCTAAACCACTGAACGGATTGGTTTGAAATTTGGAACACAGATTAGGTCTTATGACGTAGACGTCCACAAAAAAGGATTTGTCCACGTGAGCAAAGCCGCGAACATAAGCTAGTTTTTACAAGCTTTATATTAATTTCACCTGTCTGTTGTCTGTCTGTCTGTCTGTCTGTCTGTCTGTCTGTAAGTAATCAAATCTTGCAAGTTTAATTTGACCCACTTCCCGGTTTCCAATTGAGCTGAAAATTTGCATGCGTGTGTAAATCGGATGACAATGCAATATTTTTATGACATCGACCTGATCTGATGATGGAGCTGGAAGGTGGCCATAGGAACTCCGTCATAAAACAACGCAACCCCATCGAGTTTGGGCTCATTTGATTCGTCTTGACGAGTACTTTATGATACAAGACGATAATCCATACATATAATAAGAATGGAAATTTCTCCCCATTCATTGTGATCCTTTACTAAGGTGAACTGTGAAAATACGCATATGAACAAAACGACGCGAAAAAGTCGCTTGCGCGATCTAATTCGTAAAACATTTTGTCAATTTTTCCTAGGGAAACGTAAAATAAAATAATAAAATAAATAATAATCATTTATATCGGACACATCGCCCCTAATTTACATCAAAATTTTGAAGTAAAAGTAATAGAATATAAAGTAAATTCAATTCAAAAAAATCAAAAAGCAAAAAGTGCGACAAACTAAAAATACGCCATCTATCGATGTGGCCATAAACGAAAATTTACCAGAGTAGTTTTATTAAGCTTAATTTGTAAAAAGGATGTTACTTATGTGTGATAAAACGGCACAACCGAATTGTATGCAGTTTTCGCTAAAACGTTGCAAATTTCTCTAATTTTTAAATAGTGTTGGTTTTATTTAAATCGGTTTTTAAATAAAAGAGTTATATCAATCTAAAGATTTACTTATCTTCTTATTATATAAAATCGTTCGTACACTTTCGTGCTATCAACGCACAGCCCAAACGGCTGGACGGATCGAGCTGAAATTTGGACAGCGTATTCTTTGGAAAACTTCATCGTGCAATAAGAAGCGATTTTTCTAAATTCCCTCGGGAACAGGAATTATTCCCGAAAAACGTTTGTATGCAAATCCGTAACCGCTGAACCGATTGAGCTGAAATTTTGTAAAACTATTGTTAGGATTGTGATTAGAAACATGAAATAGTTTTTTAGTCAGAAATTTACTTTTAAGGGGGGTAAAGGGGGGTCGAAGTTTGTATGGAAAATTTAGAACCGCTAACCCTATTGAGCTGAAATTTGGTACACAGGTAGATTGAGTCCTAAAAAAAGATATTGGATACTTTTTATCCCAGAAATCAACCTTAAAAGGGGGAAAGGGGGGTTGCAAGTTTGTGAAAGAAATCGTTAACCGCTTCATTGTTTTAGCTGAAATTTGGACAGCGTGTTATTTAGGTAACGTAAGCGACCTATAAAAAGGGATTTTTGTAAAATTCTCCCGGGAACGGGAATTATTCCCGAAAAACGTTTGTATGGAAATCCGTAACCGCTGAACCGATTGAGCTGAAATTTAGTAAAACGATTGTTTGGATTGTATTTAGGAACATTGAATAGTTTTTATGTCAGAAATTTACTTTTAAGGGGGGGTAAAGGGGGGTCAACGTTTGAATGGAAAATTTAGAACCGCTGACCCTATTGAGCTGAAATTTGGTACAGAGGTAGATTGAGTCAAAATAAATGATATGAAATACTTTTTATTCCAGAAATCAACCTTGAAGGGGGAAGAGGGGGGGTAGAAGTTTGAGTAGGAAATCAGTAATCAGCCATCTTTTAAAGCTGAAATTTGAACAGCGTGTTTTTTATGTAACGTAGATGACCGGTAAAAAGGGATTTTGCAAAATTTCCACGGGAACGGGAATTATTCCTAAAAGACGTTTGTAAGCAAATCCTTAACCGCTGAACCAATTGAGTTGAAACTTAGTAAAACGATTGCTTGGATTGTGTTTAGGAATATTGTTTTTTTTTTTGACGAAAATTAACTTTTAAGGGGGGGTAAAGGGAGGTCGAAGTTTGTATGGAAAATTTAGAACCGCTGACCCTATTGAGCTGAAATTTGGTACAGTGGTAGATAGAATCCAAATAAATGATATGGAATACTTTTTATCCCAGAAATCAACCTTGAAGGGGGAAGAGAGGGGTAGTAGTTTGAGTAGGAAATCAGTAATCAGCCATCTTTTAAAGCTGAAATTTGAACAGCGTATTTTTTATGTAACGTAGATGACCGATATAAAGGGATTTTGCAAAATTTCCGCGGGAACAGGAATTATTCCTAAAAAACTTTTGTATGCAAATCCTTAACCGCTGAACCGATTGAGCTGAAATTTTGTAAAACGATTGTTGGGATTGTTTTGAGGAACATTAAATAGTTTTTATGACAAAATTTAACTTCTAAGAGGGGGTCAGGGGGGTACAAAATTTGTATGGGAAATTTAGAACCGCTGGCCCTATTGAGCTGAAATTTGGTAGAGAGGTAGACTGAGTTCTACAAAATGATATGGGATAATTTTTATCCCAGAAATCAACCTCAAAGGCGGGATAAAGGGGGGATGCAAGTTTGGGTAAGAAATCGTTAACCGCTTCTTTGTTTTAGCTGAAATTTGGACAACGTATTCTTTAGGTAACGTAAGCAACCGATATGAAGGTATTTTGCGAAATTCCCCCGGGAACGAGAATTATTCTATAATATTCGCTAAACCAATTCAGGTGAAATTTTGTGGAATCATGGTTTGAGTTTTGTTTAGGAACACTGAATATTATTTTAGACAGAAATTTACTTTAAGAGGGAGGGGTGCGGGGGAGTAAGGGGGGTAGAAGTTTGAGTAGGAAATCAGTAACCAGTTATATTTTACGCTAAAATTTAGACAGCGTGTTCTTTATGTGACTTTCACGACCCGTAAGAGGGGAGGGGATTTTGCGAAATTCTTACGGGAACGGGAATTATTATTCCTAAAAAACTTTTGTATACAAATCCACAATAAGATTATTGGGGATGTGTTGAGGAATAATAAAAAGTTTTATGTCAAAAATTACCTTCGAATTGAAGCGTTAGGGGGTCAAAGTTTGTATAGGAAATAGGACCCTATTGAGTTAAAATTTGATACAAAGGTAGACTGAGACTTAAAAAAAATATGGGATACTTTTTATCCCAGAAATCAACCTTTGAGGGGAGGAAAGAGGGGACGCAGTTTGTGTAGGATATCGGTAACCACTTCTTCGTTTAAGCTAAAATTTGGACAACGTATTTTTTATGTAACGTAGGTGACCGATAAGAAGAGATTTTGCGAACTCACCAGTACTCAGAATTTTGGTTCTGTTAATGAATAGTTTGTTATGTCAGAAATTAACTTTTAAGGAGACTCAGTATTGATCCTTCCCCCACCTTCAGGGTCAGAGTTTTAATGGAAATTCAGGAACCACGGAATTGATTTGAGTCGCGGGAAGGATGGTGTGAGAAATTAGTAACCTATAATTATAATTTAGCTTAGAAAAATTATAATAGAGATAAGTTAAAGAGTTACCGGGAAAGGACCACAAATAGTATTAATTCCTGAGGAGAGGCGTGAAAATTTGTGATGGAAATCAATAACCGCTAAACTTAAATAGTGTGATCTCTGAGAAAGGACATAGCATTGGTTCCTACGGTAGCGAACAAAACTGCATAGAAATATCCAGCCCGATATTCTTCGCTATCCACAGCGGGAGCAAATATTATAGCCATGCCTTATTTTACGCTTACAAAGTCGCGGGGATGGAAATACAATCATAGTCAAAATAGCAGCACCGAATTCGCTTTATTAATTGACTCTCACGCGCAACGAAGTGCGCGCGGGTCAGCTAGTAATAAATAAAGCTTGTTTTTAAAAAGTATTTTTAAAATTTCACTTGTTGAATATTGATAGTATAATACTTATAAGTAAAAGACACATACATAATACTCATATCAAGCCAAAATACACATTTTAATGATACAATAACTTTGTCTGTAGATCGGCTTGTGGCCGATCTGTGGTTAATAAAAGTGTTCTTTACTGCTGTAGTAGCTGTAGTATTGTTAGTTTGTTTTTCTCAATTCTTTTGCCATAACTTTGTAAATTAAAATAATACACACGTGACTATTCATTATACATATACCAGCATGAACCTATTAACATAACAAAAAAGATACAATTAACGAATGTGTCACTTCTAGTTATTGTTATTAACTCTTAGGCGAATGTGTATTGTAAGTAGTTGTCAATGTTTTACTTTTTTAGTCATGCTGCAAGTCAGTTTTTAAAAAGTAAATAAAGTAAAACTCGTTTGTAAATTTTTTTTTTTTTTTTTAATAACATATCACATATGGATCTGTTATAGTATTACAATCTAGCCTTTCTAGGCTAATGAGTAATTTAACTCTAACGTATTTTTCTACAAAATTATAATATCTAAGATAGTGTCCATTAACACTTGTCTTACAGTCTCTATTATTGGTGAGGTACACTTTGTTCATGTGTCTTGTTGTAGCACTACACTATTTATACTAATTTCACTATCACTACACTAGTTCAAAAGGCTTTGTTCTTTTGAGGACATTTCTTCGAAATTGCGTTCTTCGGCTGATTCCTATGGTCAAAATTTAATTTCTTTTTTAGCCCTGTAACACATGTTTATATGAAAATAGGTATCCTAAAAAACATATATGTGAATGAGGGACTCATTTCTATAAAGTAGTTTTCGAGATATGATCGTTCAAATATTTTGTGCCCATATGAATCAGAATTTGTTACAGATGAATCAGAAACAAGAATAAAAATTAAAAACTAAATGTTTTATGTGAATTAATCATTTAATCATCATCATCATCATCATCTCAGCCATTGGACGTCCACTGCTGAACATAGGCCTCCCCTTTGGACTTCCATATGTACCGGTTGGAAGCGACCTGCATCCAGCGTCTTCCGGCGACCTTTATAAGGTCGTCTGTCCACCTTGTGGGTGGACGTCCTACGCTTCGTTTGCTAGTCCGTGGTCTCCACTCGAGCACTTTTCGACCCCATCGGCCATCCGCTCTGCGTGCTATATGGCCTACCCATTGCCACTTCAGCTTGCTAATCCGTCGGGCTATGTCGGTGACTTTAGTTCGTCTACGGATTTCTTCATTTCTGATTCGATCTCGTAGAGAAACCCCGAGCATAGCCCTTTCCATAGCACGCTGGGCGACTTTGAGCTTCGAGATGAGGCCAATGGTGAAGGACCACGTTTCGGTGCCGTAAGTCATCACTGGTAACACACATTGATCAAAGACTTTCGTCTTGAGGCACTGAGGTATATCGGACGAAAAGACATTGCGTAGTTTCCCGAACGCTGCCCAACCGAGTTGGATTCGGCGGTTGACCTCTTTCTCGAAGTTGGACCTACCTAATTGGACTACTTGTCCTAGATAAATATACGAGTCCACAACTTCGAGTACCGATCCTTCAACAGATATTGGGGTGGGCACAACATTGGCATTTGACATAACCTTCGTCTTGTCCATGTTCATTTTTAAGCCCACCCGTTGTGAAGCTCGGTTGAGGTCATCGAGCATCATGCTGAGTTCCTTCATCGACTTTGCCATGACTACGATGTCGTCGGCAAACCGAAGGTGAGTGATGTATTCGCCGTTGATATTGATGCCAAGTCCTTGCCATTCCAGGAGCTTGAAGGTGTCTTCCATTACGGCAGTAAACAGTTTCGGAGAGATAACGTCTCCCTGTCTTACGCCTCTTCTTAATGGAATCGCCTTCGTGCTCTGCTCCTGTACTCGGACTGACATAGTGGCGTTCTTATACAAGCACTTCAACACTTCAATGTACCGATAGTCAATATGGCATCGCTGAAGTGACTCGAGCACCGCCCATGTTTCCACCGAATCAAAGGCTTTTTCATAGTCCACAAACGCTAAGCATAATGGCAAATTATACTCCTCGGTCTTTTGTATAACTTGCCGCAGCGTATGAATGTGGTCTATGGTACTAAAGCCTCTTCGGAAACCGGCTTGTTCGGGAGGCTGGAAGTCATCAAGTCTGTGTTCGAGACGGTTCGTGATGACCCTTGAAAACAGCTTATAAACATGGCTCAGAAGCGTAATGGGCCTATAGTTCTTCAATAGGCTGTTATCACCTTTTTTGAAGAACAGCACCACCTCGCCTCTGCTCCACGTCTCAGGCGTTTTGCCCTCGGACAAGACGGAATTAAAAAGTTTCTGGAGGACTTTAAGTACCGGTGTTCCACCCGCTCTCAGAAGCTCTAAAGTGATTCCGTCTTCGCCCGGCGCCTTGTTGTTCTTAAGCTGCTTCAGGGCCATCCTAATCTCGTAAAGACTGATGTCCGGGATATCTTCGGTATAGTGTCGGGACAGTTTGGCTCTTGGATCTCCTATCAAGCTGTCAACGGGCTTTGCGACCGAAGTGTAAAGCTGTCCATAGAACCTCTCGATGTCCCCTAAAACCTCTGCTTTGGTCGACGCTATGCTGCCATCTTCCCGTTTCAGCTTCGTCAGCTGGCTTTGCCCAATAGACTTGTCCTTCGCGAACACTTTGGAGCCTTGGTTTCGCTCAATTGTCTCTTTGACACGGTTAGTGTTAAAGAGACGCAGATCATGACGCAAGGACTTAGATATACGTCTATTGAGCTGCCTATAAGACTCGGCGTCATCGGGAGATTGCAACTGTAACGAGCGTCGTTCAGCCATGAGGTTTAAGGTTTGATCAGCCAATTTCTGAGGTCTATCTTTACGACGGGGTCTTAAAAACTTGGACCCTACCGTGCGTACAGCTTCCACTAGCCCGTCGTTGATCTCGTCCACTGATGCTAAGTTCTCAAGGCAAGCAAAGCGGTTTGTGAGCTCGAGTTGGAAGCTTTCGTGGTTTTGAATATGGGCACTGGTAGGTCGGAGCGTAGACTTCATCAGACTGGACCTTTCTAGCTTAACGTTTATATTTAGTGAGCCTCGTACAAGTCGGTGATCACTGCCGGTTTTAACCCTGTTGATCACAGAGACATCACTAAATATCCGTTTCTTGTCGGTCATGATGAAGTCTATCTCATTTCTCGTGGAACCATCGGGGCTCATCCAGGTCCATTTCCTGTGAGGCGGCTTCTGGAAGAAAGAGTTCATCATGAAGAGTTTCTCTCTCTCCAGGAAATCAGCCAGCCTCTGTCCCCTAGGGTTCCGTTGCCCATACCCAATCATTTAATATCAAACAATAATATGTTTATTTAATAATATGAAGATACGAGAATATTATTATTTAACAAAAAGTGTAACTATTGTGCATATTATAATTTTTCTGAGTACAAAAAAGTTACTAATATTGTTTCATTATGTTGCTTATTTTAATTAATGGTTCCTATTTAATATACTTATTGATAGAGCTATTATTATATAATATAACCTTTCATAATGATTAAAAATCACAGAAGTACAAACTTATTCTAACATAATAATACAAAATATAGGTATGTAAGGAGCTACAAAGTTAGGATAATTGCTACGTAATATTTTACTCTGTTAATTTTTTTAACCGTCTAATCAGTCCTGTTTACTTATTAACTCACATAACTATTAACTATCTTTATTTGAAAATCACAGAAGTAAAAACTTATTCTAATAATGACACTATTGACATCAGTCTCAATTTTAAACAATTTTAATTCTAATTAAAAAAAAACAATCACATTGCATTAGTGTATTTATAATACACTAATAATAAAGTATGAGAATTGAGATCAACTTTAATTAAATGGCACTTTCAACATTATGCTGCCTTAGTAAAATAAAATTATTAATTATGGCTAAGTTATGAAATCAAGTGCTTTTACGTTCTGCGAGTTTCTTTTTCACCTTTATTTCATCTTTACTGCGTGGCATTTTTGTGAGCTGCAACATTTAATATAAATTAGATATATCATAAAGAATTTTACTTATGAATAAATATTTTTTTATGATAGTTACAAGACAAGAAAAAAAAACGACAAGGAAAATATTGCATCAGATGTGCCGAATATTTATTATTATTACGTTTGTATATTTATTTTTCTTTATTAATTGACATCTTAGATTACATTTTTTACAATATTTCTATAAAATTATTATTTATTATTATGTACCTATATAATGATTCCTACTTTTTATCTAAAACATATCAAAAGTTACTCGTACATTAAGTTAAATAAAATTTTACTCCAGTTACTTTTGCATACTTATTCAAAAGCATAATATGATGAGGAAAATATATGTCATTAGCATACTAAACCTGTTAACATGGTCAATAATAGGAAAAATACGCATCAACAGCACTCCTTTCCTGCTGAAGGGGACAAAACGAATTTATTTTCTGATTAATATAGGGGTTTAACCATATAAATCAGGCACAGATGAATCAGTATTTTGCCTAAAATCAATCATAACTCATCATACGTATAGACTTCAGTATTTGTATTTTTCTTCATGAATCTACTATCCAAAAGCATGACTCGAAACTCAGATTAAAGTCCCAAAACAGTTTTTTTTTTTTTTCACACAAGGCATTGTAATCATTTTTCTAGCTGAACCAAACACAGATGAATCAGATATTTACCTTTGTAACACCGGGATTTTAGGTACCAGCCGCACGTCCGCCTTCTAGCACGTCCGTTGCACGACTGACTGCCCCCCGCGCGGGGTGCCATACTCCCATTATAATTACTTCACCAAGTACGGTCAAGCGTAGGTCGCGCCACATTAATCAGTACTATACGCCGGACACTTCTTATTTATTTATTTATAAATACGCTAATGTAGTTATAACTAAAACATATTTTTAATAGAAGAGTTCAATTCAATCCCTTTCGTTTAGATTATAATTCATATTGATATGTCAAAGTGAAAATGAAATATCGACCACATTGTTCCGATAAACGACAAACGGACGCCCTATATTAATCAGGAGAACGCACTTCAAAAAAATATTTCTTGTATCTAGACTGCAATTATTTTAAAAATACTACTTGCACCAGTTAGCGACAACACTAAACTATATATAAAAAAATATAATATGCTGTTTTGTCTATTGGTCTAGGAGATAAACCTTCAGACATCGAAAATTTTGCCTCCGAAGAATCATCCTTGAGTCGTCTCACTAGGTCTGTGTTATCGAGGAGCTGGATAGCCTCGACATTCACATGATGATGAAGTCTATGTTCGTGACTCACGGCAAACTTTTTAATTACACTAGATACGAGTTCCACATTTAAGTCCCTATGAAGATCGTCATTTCTAACGTACCAGGGAGCGTTTGCGATTCCCCTCAATACTTTATTTTGGAAGCGCTGGATAATGTTAATATTGTTCTGGGTGGTGCATCCCCATAACTGGATACCATATGTCCATATTGGCATCAGAATTTGTCTATATAGCAATATTTTATTATGCACTGACAACGTTGAGTGTCTGCCTAGCAGCCAATACATTTGTTTATATCTTAGTTCTAACTCATCTCTTTTCTTTTTCACATGAGCTTTCCAGCGAAGCCTTGCGTCTAATGTCATGCCTAGGTATTTGGCTGTATTTGCATAAGGGACAGCCTTATTGTTTATGAACAAAGGAAGATAATTAATCAACTTGTTCGTAAAATCTATATGGGTGGATTTAGCTTCATTGAGTTTTAGTCTCCATTTCTTCGTCCATTCGTAAATGTTATTAATTGCCACTTGAACTTTTTCCACTGCTTCTTCATGGGTGTCTCCAGTAGCCATTATGGCGGTGTCATCCGCAAAAGTCGCTATTTTGCTATTTTTTAGTTCAGGGATATCGGCTGTGTACAGAAGATACAGGACAGGCCCTAGCACACTTCCCTGTGGTACTCCGGCTTTGATTAATTTTAATTCGGAGTATGCATTTTCATGTCGTACCTACTCTAAATGTTCTTTCTGATAAGTAAGATTCCAGAATTTGCGCAAACTGTCGTGGTAGCATAAATCTTAATTTAGATACAAGGCCTTCATGCCAGACTTTATCAAACGCTTGAGCTACATCCAGGAAGACTGTAGAGCAAACCATTTTTCTTTCTAAGGCTCTTTCTATGTTATCCGTGATTCTATGAATTTGATCTATTGTAGAGTGTTTCTCTCTGAATCCGAATTGATAGTCAGGAATTAAATGGTTCTCTTCTATAATGGGCTTCAGACGTTTAAGAAATAATTTTTCGAATAATTTTGATATTATTGGTAACAAGGAAATCGGTCTGTATGATGTAGCTTCGTTTGGTGGTTTTCCAGGCTTGGCTATCATTATGACTTCTGCCACTTTCCACACTTCGGGTACGTATTGAAGTCTAAACGCACAATTGATGAGTGTGGTTAGTTTAACTATAGCTTTACGTGGAAGATTTTGGAGGACTTCTCCAGTAATGAGATCGTATCCAGGAGACTTCTTTCGGTTAAGTTGTTTTATGGCACTAGTAACCTCTCTTGGTGTGACAAGTTTTATGTTTTGATTACAAAGAGAAGTTTCATTGTACCTCGGTTCTATGTCAGAATTTCCTTCATATGGTTGAAAGATTTGCTCTAGATGTTCGGCGAATTTCTTAGCCTTTTGCTCATTACTTATGGCCCACTTTCCGTTGGCTTCCTTTATAGGTGGAGATTGTGAAATGGGCTTTTTTAGGTTCCGAACTGTGTTCCAGAGCGAGTAATCTGAAGTTTTATCACATGTCAATTGGCTTACTTGAGTACTTACTGAGTCATCATTGAACTTTTGGATACGTTTTTTCAGTTTTTTTGTCAGCTTGTTTTTTTTTTTTTTTTTTTTTATGTGATGAAGTAGAAGACGAGCAAGACGCTCTCCTGATGTTAAGAGATAACGGCTGCCCATAATCAGTACAGTGTTACCTAGGATTTCACAATTATGTGAAAATCTAGGAGCACTGCACCAACGCTTCTTACTCAAGAGTCATAAGATGTTAAGACTCTTTAGCCCAGTAATTTCACTAGCTACAGTGCCCTCCTACCGGAGCACAGTAATGTTTGCACATCACTGCTCAGGCGGTAGAATAACTGGCACTGTTGGGGTACCCACCTAGACGACCTCCTGCAAAGGAAGTCTACCCCTGGTTTAAAAGCTTTTTATCCTGTGGCGCTCTTGTCATATGCCACTTTTGCCTCTGTTGCCTCTTTTCAGTTACAAGGTTCCTGATTTCAGTGGGATAATAAGTACTTCTTATTTTTATACTAGTTTCCGGTGTATTATTCCACGCGCAATGCTGGATATTTAGTATAAATTCTTTTGTTTCTTCTTCAAGTTGAAGTGGTGTTTTAAGCGGTACTCTCAAGTCGATCAGAGATTCCAACTCGAACTTGAAGCTTTCCCAGTCTGTATTTCTATTTATGAGAGTAGGATTATTCTCTCTTTGTATGACATTCTCACTTAGTGTTAGTAATATCGGAGAGTGGTCAGAGCTCATATCAAACCCTTCTTTAATACTAAGAAAATTAGATGATATGTTTTTATAAATAAAAAAGTCTATTAAATCTGGAATCTTCAATGGATCAGTTGGCCAGTAAGTTGGTTTACCAGTTGATATAACGTTACATTTCTTACTTCTGATAGCATTCATCAGCTCTTTTCCCTTTGTCGTAGTAAGTCTTGATCCCCAGAAGGTATTTTTTGCGTTAAAATCGCCTCCTAGTAAAAACCTATTACCAAGGCTTTCTAGAAAATGTTCATACTGCTCCATTTTTATGGCATGTTTTGGTGGGCAATATATAGATGATAAGGTAACAGGATAGCGTTTGGTATGTATATTAATGGCTACTGCCTGTATGTGCTCGTCTTCACACTTATGTATCTCGTGCTGTTGAATGTGCTCCTTGATTATTACGGCACTACCTCCTCTAGCTTTATTACTAGGATGAATCGCATTGTATGTTTTATATCCTTCGATTTTTATAAAGGATTCTTTTGTGCAGTGCGTTTCTGATATAAGACATACGTCTATATTTTCTAACTTAAGGATTGCTTGGAGCTCATCTTGATGTTGGAGAAGCCCATTTGCATTCCATGCCATGATTCTAATCATTGTTTGTTTTTATTTGTAGCTGATTTAGTGCTACTTTCTAACTTTTTGAGTCGATCGTCAAAAGAAGTCATCAGGTTTAAAATGCGATTCAGCTTTTCATCGACAGGGCTGCTTTGTTTTGTTTGTAATTGTGTCTGTGGCTCAGGTTGTGGGCATTCTGTGACTTGAGCATAAGACACAGTATTTGAGACTCGTCTAGCTAGTGACTTTTTCGTTTCATTTTTTACCTTGGAAACCTGGTTAGTAGAGGCAGGTTCGATCTTCTTTGGTTGTATCTTAGTTTTAATTTTTTGTAGCTCTTTGGCCACAATGCATCCTCTGTAGTTTGCCGGGTGGGCTTCACCACAATGGATACATTTAGGTTTTTCTTCTGCAGGTTTAGTGCAATATTTAGTAAGGTGCTTACCTGTACACTTGACGCATCTGGCTTCTTTTGCGCAGTACTTTTGAGTGTGGCCGTAAGCTTGGCATCTCTTGCACTGGGGTATAAGCTTTGATGATTTAATAGCTTCAATATCGACTTTACAGCCTAAGATCGACTTGATTGCATAAATTTTTTTGATCTCTTCGGTGTTCTGGAATGTAAGCATGAACATGTTAAGAGGTTCTTTAGTTCTCCAGTTTAGTTTATTAACAGCATCTGTTATTTCAAAACCTTTCAAGGAGAGGTCCTCCACAATCCTGTCAGATGAGCAAGATGAGTGGAGATTTCTAGCCATGACTCTGATTGGCCTGTCCTGCTTATTCTCATAGGAATACCACAGGTAGTTATTTAGAGATAATAACTTGGTGGTAGCCCTGTATGAATCATCATCTCTGGCGTTTATTTTCACAGTCTCTCCCTTCAACATTTTTATTATAAACGCTTCTTTTCCAACATTTGTCAAAAGAAGGTCGTAGAATCTTTGATAATTTTTAATATTATCAACTATTATTGGTGGCGGTTGTAGGGGCTTTTTTGCCTTTATTGGCTTTTCTGGAACGTTTATAGGTTGTGGGGATGGTGACTTATTCAGCTTCCTTTTTTTTCTTCCTTTCTGGCGCACCCACTCAGTCTCTCTTGCAAGTTCTTCCTCGTCTGTCTCATAAGCTGATGGAGGAGGAACCACAACCTTGCGGGGGGATACGCTTGGGGCGTTGCTCCGATCACGCAAGACTTTAATTTCACGCTGTAATTCAGCTACTTGGCTAGAGAGCTGATTTACAAGCTCTTCCAGCTTTTTGCGCTGAGTCTTTTCGGCCTCATAATGTTTAAAAATAAGGCGCTCTGATTCAGTGTTTACGCTAATACCAAATAGCGTAGCCATAATGCTAATTTGAGCCTATAGCTTCACTAAAAATATAATTAATTATAATTTGTCCATAGTTCATAGAAAATGTATCACACACTGTAACTAGGTCATTTTGGTGACCGTGAAATGATGCGCGCGCGACGCGACAGTTCGAGCGAACGAGGTTGCAGCATCAGCACTTTTACTCGAGCACGTACTAGAGTATTTGCGCGTGATGCGACCTTTCTCTCCGGTAAACGAATAGTCACTGACTTTTTAATTTTGTTTGTAAATATAGATATAATATGCTGGGCTTATAAGGTAAAATTAACAATATAAATAAGTATTATTAAGTACTAGCTTATGCTAAATCCTTTCTTAAAGCCTTATTACACTTGGCTGAATTTAGTCACTAAATTCAGAATCTAAATTAGGATGAACGATACTTTCTTCTAAATTTAGGATGCTAAATGTGATTACACTTGCCTTAATTCAGTGGCGACTGAATTTAGGCTTCTAAATTTAGCCAGGTGTAATAAGCCTTTTAGCGGAGGTCTACGTTATAAAAGCTATCTGTGTTCCAAATTTCAACCCAATCCGTCCAGCGGTTTAGGCTGTGCGTTGATAGATCAGTCAGTCACTCTTTCCTTTAATATATTTAGACAACAATTATACTGCGCAGTCATTGTTAGTAAACATCTAGTAGCGGAATGTATTTTACTCCTAAAAACAATTACCATGTAAAAAAATTCTAGACAAAACAACGTCTCTTTGAGAGCTAATTACGAAAGAAAAAAACGGAAAAAAGAAAAAAAGGAAAGAAGCATATATTCACACCAACAATTTTGGAATATTGGTAAAAAAGTTAGTACCTATATATATGAATTGTCCCAAAATCAAACTTTAATTTAATATTTGGTTTCCAACTGTCAGTGTTAACTAACAAATATGTAACTCGAAAGGTATATAATGTAACATCAGAGTTCCTCAGAATGTGACAAATTATGTTGCAATATAAAGGTGCCTTTCCACCAGAAATGTGCTATGCAGTAATGCTACGAAGATGTAAAGCTACGCTACGAAAAAACATAGCTGAAACTGTTTGCTGAAAGTTATGTAGCTGTGCGAGGGAGATGCGTAGCTAACATCGGAGTTTCCATAGTTACGGCGCGGCGGCGGCGGCGGCGGCAGAACATAGTATGTATCCATAGCACGTACCCATAGCAGCAGCACACGTCCATAGCACGCATCCGTAGCACGCATCCGTAGAACGCATTCGTAGCACGCATCCATAGCACGCATCCGTAGAACGCATTCGTAGCACGCATCCATAGCACGTACCCATAGCACACATCCGTAGCACGCATCCGTAGCACGCATATATAAACTACGAGTATGTGCAATGTGCACCAATATCATAACAATGTAGCATTGCACATCTCTCGTGGAATGGTAACTTAATGATAGCTAATGTTATCTCAATAATGAACTTTGTTATCCAAAGAGAACAAAAAAAAATATTATAGCTTTAGGAAAACCCAATCAAAATAATGATACGAGTATGTCATAAAAATAACATATTATAATTAATGGTTATTGCTAACGGCATAATTTTCCTACTTTTTGACTACAAAGGTTTTAAATCAACTTTTGCAAGTAAATTTTTAAAATAAAATTATTTTCATAATATTAAGCCCATTCTGAAATACCTAACAGTATATCTATTACAATACAACCTTTGTGAGAAGAGAGAGCAAGAAACTTTGTATAAAAAAATTGTAGAAACGTTCTATAACGCTGGTAAACAAAATCATACTTTTTATTTTGTTTTATGAAGTTTCTTAACTGTTTCTTACTAATTTGACGTCACTGATTTTAAATCTACCCTCAGTTTTTTTCTAGCAGCTCTAGTTTTGGTGATACAGTACAGTACAGTTTGGGTTTTGGTATTACAGTGAAGTAGCTGTATTACAGCTACTTCTTGAAATATCGTTACTCGGCTTACTTGAATTAATTTATAGTGCAAAAAATTACAAAAATTCTTGGATTAACCGCTATGTCTACGTAAAGAAGAACTTGTTTAAATGATCCGGATAGTTTTTGTGCTGTTTGGCGTGCTTTTATATTAAGGAAATGCGTTTAAGTGCGTTTCATTCTATGAAAAAGGCCTATTTTGACAACTTTGGGAAGCCATTACAAGTGTTAAGGATCCCGAATTTTGTATGTAGTAGTTAAGTAAAATCATTACGTTTATGGCGTAATAAAAAAAGATTCACTTTAAAGTTTAAAAATCCTGGGATCTGGCAAAAACCGACTAATCATCACGATGATCATTATTTTTGTTGTTGTGAATGTTACCGGAATAAACCGCAATAAAACGGTAAAGTACGAGTAGGACTCGAGCACCGAGGGTTCCGTATAAACCTACGGCATTCTACGGAACCCTAAGGAAAAGTGGGTATAATATTATATACTGTAGGTTTTGATTCCCTTGCGAGTACTTGCGAGTTTGAAAATATGCGGCTAAAATTGCTGTTTCTTTTGATTTCGTTGACATAGATGTTTGATTTTTGTACAGCTTAAAGTTATTATAAAGCTGAGTATTTGGTATAAATTTCAATTTAATACCTATACGCGTTCTTGAGGAAAGGGATAGTAAATACAAAATTATTAAAAATATTTTTTATATGATGTAACTAAAAATTTACAGTTTTCGCAATTTTTCCTGTGCCTGTGATTTAAGACGTTGCTGCGAACCAAATTTCAAGATTCTGAGTTAACGGCAAGTACCCTGTAGGTTTTGATTCCCTTGAGATTAGTCGCGAGTTAAAAAATACGGTTAAAATTGCTGTTTCTTTTGAATGCGTTGAGATAGAGGTTTGATTTTATTACAGTTTAAGGGTATAATAGACCTTAGTATTTGATATGAATTTCAGTTTAATACCTGCACGCGTTCATGAGAAATAAGGTAGTAAGTATGAAATTATTAAAAATATTTTTTTATATGATGTAACTAAAAATGTACAATTTTCGGAATTTTCCCTTTATTTGTGCTCTAAGGAATTGCTTTTTACCAAATTTCAAGATTCTACGTTCACGGCAAGTACCCTGTAGGTTTTGGTTTTTTGAGAGTAGTTGCGTGTTTAAAATTAAGGCTAAAATTGCTGTTTCTTTTGAATGCGTTAAGATAGAGGTTTGATTTTATTACAGTTTAAAGGTATTATAGGCATTAGTATTTGATATGAATTTCAGTTTAATACCTGCACGCGTTCATGAGAAAAGGGGTAGTAAGTATAAAATTATTCAAAATATTTTTTTCATATGATGAAATTAAAAATTTATGGTTTTCGCAATTTTTCCTTTATTTGTGCTCTAAGGAGTTACTTCGTGCCAAATTTCAAGATTCTGAGTTCACGGGAAGTGCCCCGTAGGTTTTGATTTATTTGGTAATGTCGAAAATTTGCTGAAATTTGCGACATATTCGACTATATCTTTTGATTGCGTTGGCCTAGAAGTTTGAATTTTTCACAGCTCTAAGAAGCAATGGACCTTAGTATTTTCTATAAATTTCAGCTTGTTACCTCCACGCGTTCCTGAGAAAAAGGGTCTTGACAGACTGACGGACGGACGGACGGACGGACGGACGGACGGACAACAAAGTGATCCTATAAGGGTTCCGTTTTTTCCTTTTGCGGTACGGAACCCTAAAAATCGTTCCGAATGGACTTAGCCTAATTTAAAATCAGCTATTAAGCCAATCCTAAATATCATTCATTACCCCCTCTTCATAATATAAAGTTAGGTCTGATAAAAAATTCTAAAAGCTGTATGTTAAGCTTTCCCCAGTTTTAAACACATCCGTAATTGAAAGCACATAAAAAATGAAAGCTGGTCTTTTTGATGATTTAAAAATCAGGGAACTAATAAAAAATCAATTTTTGACTGACTTTTTGACAGATGAATATGGAGATATTTGCATGGATTTAATTTATTTGGGTTGTCCAAAAGTTTTATGAAATAAAAGTCTCCAGACTACATTCAACACATTGAGCAGCTTATGTTGCACTTTCAGATGCTAGAATGTAACATGAGAATCTAGATACACTTCTTCTTTAGCAATTTAGACCGCTTCCCAGAAAATTTAGGCGATCTAAGCGAAGAACTAGGACAATCCGTTCATCAGGATATTGGCACTACGGAAGAGCGATAAAAGGGTCATTGGAATGCAAATACGATGACTGATTACTGCTGGAGCATTCGAAATAAGACTGATGTTTCTACTCATGCAAGAAAAGCTCATAAAATAAAGTTTTTTTCATGTTAAGTAAGAGCAATATGTATTTTAATTCTAAAATTGTTGTATTTTTGGCAAAAAATAAAATATGCTCATATTTCACAAACTAGAGCTGCTAGACAAAAACTGACTACAGATTTGGAATCAGCGAGGCAAAATCATACAAAATCGGGTAAAAAACTTCATAAAACAAAACTACTGTTTCCCAGTGTAATACTACCAAGTCAGCCGGCGGCCGGTTACCGGTTATTTTTTTATTATTTTTGTTGTTTACAAGTCTTCTACACGATTTTCTCTAAAGCCCTCTTTCTATAACATGTCTTTTCATTAACCACAATAATTATATTTAGGATCTGATTCATAGAGGTATCTACTCGTATATGTACTAAACAGATCAAATTCCAACAATAATAAACAATATTATTATTATAATTAAAAAACTTTATTTGCATAAAATTGTTAACATAATAACGCACAGGTACAAACTCTAAATCTCTAAATTTGACAGAATAAGTTACTGGTTGTCTATTCTACACTGTTCCTGGGCATGTTAGGTTTAGACCTCAAGACCTTGTCAGGTATCTAGTTCTCCAGGGTGTCTAGTGTCTGCATTATCCTCACCACTGTGGTTAATAACTTCAGTTGGTTCAAGTTTAGGATTTACTGTCACTGCCGGTTCAGTCACTTGGGGTACTTTACTAACTACATTATCCTTCAATGGGAATTCAATCTTCAATACATCATTCTTCAGTGTTCAAGTTACTGCAGATGTGTTTACGAAATCCGGCAGCGACTTCACATCCAAGTAAGAGTTCATTCCTCCTGTCTTTTGCACCGCTTGCACTATCAGATTTCCCTCTCTCGCTTTCACATCAATCTCACTTTCCTTAATACCGGGAAAGGGCATAGGAATCGTCACGATATATTCATTCCCTTCGATTCTTTGCTGGTTGGTGATCGCTGGTAATTTCTTGTTGATTTGGTCTTTCAGTCTATTGTTCAGTGAGCTCATTTCATCTTTCAGTTTACTCATTGCTTGGTGCAATTCCTGCATACCGCCGTCAAAGGTTTGTGTGCTAAACAACGTGCCATAATTATTATGATCGTTGAAGTCTGGGTTCCAGTGGACATCTGATCTTGGAGGGTGAGGTGGATGGATGTATTGGGGTGCGGCGGTACACCCCACGAACAAACCAAGAAGAACCACGAACATTTTCTACTCAAAGTTTAAGTTATACTGAGGAAAATAACAAACTTTTTTGCTTATATGTGAGGTCAGTGGTTATCGGCGTCTAATAAATAAGCTTTCATTTAAAACAAATTCAATCAACATTTAAAAAAAAAACTTGTTATCAATAAAACATGTTTTCATTTAATTTATTTAGTGCGTTTTAATAATTATTTTTTAATGCATCATCAGATTCTTTCTCATTTTTCATCATGTATAAAAGACAAACCAAACGAGCCCAAATGCTGGGATGCTGGGGGCCTTTTATTACACATGCTGACGAGATTCTAATGATGCATTAAACAATTTAATAAAAACATGTTTTTGAAAACAAGGTTTTTTTGAAAATTATGTAGATTTGTTTAAGTTTAAAGCTTATTTTATTAAATTTAGATCACTTAAATAAAAGCTTGTTTTTTAAACATGTTTTATTTTTTAATTTAATTAATTCTCTATGGCCTCTTTCTGCCTTATCTACCTATATACCACCACCACTAGACTCCTATTACTATTCAGGATCTTGCTCTCATACTGATGAATTTCTAACAATACAAATGTTATATAGTTAAATAACTATATTTACTTGAAATTGTTAATTACCATAATAACGCACAAACACAAA